>JAEUYN010001134.1:0-197872 GCA_018257835.1 Euura lappo
ATTTTCGCATCAAGGGGGACCGTACGAAACGGTACGCAATGTGACTTCGCTGACAGTCATCAAAAATTTTCAGGGTGGGGCTAAACGGCCAACTCGAAGAAAAGTGACGCAACGGCATTTTCACGTCAAGGTGAGTGAGATAACACTATATGCAACGTGGTTTTACTGAAAACGATGCAAATCCAGAAGGGTGAGGCAAAATCGCCCGCCGTCGAAATAGAAAAATTGCTAACTGGCATTTCCGTTTAATTGACGAGTAACTAAGTTTGTAAATTCTTTTTCAACGTGAATTAATCGGATTACTGAAACTCAAATAAATTATGAAAACCAACTGGGTAAATACACAACAACAAAAATTTCTGACATGAAAAATCAATCAGAACTTCCGAATATTAGCATAAACTATAGTGTGGATGAAAGAGAAAGAGAATTGAGTTCGATTGAAAAAAATCATTTGAATTGAATGGATGAGATTATTAAGAAATTAAATAAAATTCTAAAGATAGAAATTGAATGAAAAAATTCTTAGCCAAATTAATATAAATTTATTCAACTCAAAAATGTAGCGTGCCAGTCAAATGTTGAACCAGTTCTCTCTCGGGGGTGTAAGACACAATAAAATCCAATGTTGTTCGTTCGAACAGGAATATTATATTATATAAAACGATATACGATTGATATCTATAGCGTAAACTCTCTTATCTATTCTTCAAGTGGTGAATATGCCGTCCAGGAATAGTTACTTTATCAAAAGGGAGTGGGCAATTTTGCCCCACCCTTTCGGTTTGGCATCGTTTTCAGTAACACCACGTTGCATATATAGTGTTATCTCACTCACCTCGACGTGAAAATGCCGTTGCGTCACTTTTCTTTGAGTTGGCCGTTTAGGCCCACCCTGAAAATTTTTGATGACTGTCAGCGAAGTCACATTGCGTACCGTTTCGTACGGTCCCCCTTGATGCGAAAATGCGAGTAAGTCATTTTTTTGGTTGGCCGTTTAGCCCCACCTGGCCATTCCGCCCCACCTTCCCCTATCTTTGTCAAGAAATTCCCCCGAACTTAGTATATCTGAAAACTTCCCGTATCTTGACATCAATCCCTAAAATACTGAACTTCGCAGCTCGCACGTCATACAAAGTATATTTCGAGGACTCGGTCTCCGAGGTAAAGCATACTTCAAGGACTCGGTTCCGAAGTATAGTATACTTCAGGGACTCGGTTCACGAAGTATAATATACAGTACACTTCGAGGACTCTGCTGTCGAGGTATAGGATACTCAAAGGACTTGGATGCCTCAGTATAGTGTTACGAAGGCTGCTGCAGCCTTACACCCTTTACATAACATGAAAGAGGTGCAGGCTGGTTGCTACGACAACCAGCCTCTACTTTTCAACTAACAGTCTCTTAGGAGATCTGATGCTGTAAACACGTGCTTCAATAAACCGCATTTCTCCATATTTTCCCTTGTCTCGTCTGATTTCGTACCGACGAACCCTGGTGGTAACGGCCAAACGTTACAATAGTATACTCCGAGGACTTGGTTTCACAGGTATAGTAGGTATAGTATACTCCGAAGACCAGGCCTTTTAAGCATAGTATACTTCGAAGACACGGTTTTAGAGTGAAGAATATTCTTCGAGGACAGGATCCCGGAAATAGTGTATTTAATTACGAGACACATTCTCGAATTTGATTCAGTTTCGTTCAAGTATTACTTTATTATTCTCTCTTCTACTCTTTTATCCTAACTCAAGCCTTATTTTCGATGAAAATCCGTAATCGTGAATTCACGTGAACAAAGAAGCTCTGATGATCGTTATAAGAAGAATTTAAAAAAATCACTTTTCGAAAAAATCGGGTTTCGCTCATTTTCGAAAAATGAACGTCATTCCGTCAATTTTCTAAAATATTGAAATTTTTCTTCGAATTCCGAAAGAGTGCGAAAAAGTCTACAAAATGAGACCAAGATGAAATATTTGATGATGATTTGACGATGATTCGTTGCAAAGACGAAGCGTTTCTTAGAAAAAAAGTGTTCCTCTTTCAAGAACTTCGGTAGCGCGCGATTAAATGTTCAAATAGCCGTAACTTTGTAGCCGATTTTTTTCCAAAATGAAAAAATACGTGTCGCTTTTTTTTCGTCGAACAACAACATATTTCAATTTTTTAAAATTCCGTGACATCACGATTTCTATTTTAGCCTTGCCTGCCCGATTTGAGATGGATTCGATCAATAGCCAATTTCATGAAATTTCACCTGATTCCGAAAGATCTACCGCATACTGAGACCACTGACATATACAGGGTGAGTTTGCTCCGATTCCGAATGAGGGAGCGACTTATCGCTGCTGATGCTCCGCCATTTGCTTCGTCGCAATACCTTAGTCGACTAGCCTCAGTATTGACGACTTCATGTGAAGTCACATTTTGATAACAGTTTGACGGAGCAAGGGGCGGAGCATCAGCAGTGTTGAGCCACTGCCTCATCCGGACCGGAAAAAACTCACCCCGTATATCAGTGACTGAGACCTTGATGTCGAATGAACGACATATTCTCAGGTTATGCCTTGGGAACAGCGATTCGTCAGTGGATCTGAAGAGCTGAGGAAGCTGTACAAAAAGAGTATACGTGATAGATTTTTAAACTACTGAAGCTCCGACTATGTCATGAACATAAATGAGTATTTTGAAGAAAAATATGTGTTGTTTATATCCTTGTGCCAGTAGGCTGCTGAATCACTCCTCCGTTTTCAAAGGGGTCTTGCCGGAATTCCATTAGAAGGATACACACTATCTGTCGCGAAGACATTTTCTCAAGTACACCGTACGTACCTCAGACTTTCCATACTTTTCGATTAGATCCTGAAGTCCTGGACCTTGCAGTTCAACCACCATCTAAAGTTACTTCGAGGACTGGGTTTTCGAGGGATATTGTTTTTTCGAGACTGCGATTAAGAAAAAATACGCCAGATAATCGCCATGAGTCGTGTGAATCCACTATATTGCGTATTTTTTACCGAGCACAAACCATGAACTGGACGCAAAGTGTGAAAACGAAAATCATTGAGTGAAACTTAAACGCAACAGAATGAAATTCAATTCTCTCTAAATTTGAATCAGTGACACTCACTGCGAATCAGTGTATATTCACTGATTGTCACTGATTCAAATTTAGAGAGTTGACTCCTGAGTAACCGCGTCCTGGAAGTATACTATTCTTCGGAAGCCGACTACTCAAAGTATCTCATACTTCGGCAGTAGGGTCCTCAAAGCATCCTATACCTTGACAGCTGAGTCCTCGGTTTGAAGTCGGAAACCGTGGCCTCGAAGCACACTTTATTTCCGAAAAAGATATCCGTGAACCCTATGTGATAAGTTAGCACCGAATCCAGTTTGTCAGGACTTGACCTTGAAAATACGGCAAACTCAATCACGAGTCGTGTGATTTAGTTATTACACATATTTTCAACAGTTACCACGTGCAGTAATGAGTCAGCACAAAGTACTTGAAGCACACCTTCTATGCAAAATCATCATCCCAAATCATATACTTTGACATCTAAAATCATGTCCTCAAAGTACACTATGCATTTATCACTGTGTCTTCAAAGTATACTGTACTTTGTAGAATTGCGTCCCTATAGCATACAATCATCCGGAAATAAAGTCCTCGAATGCGCGGTTTAATATATTCAATTGTCCTCATATGAGTCGTTAAATACGTCATTTTGTCCCTATACAAGTCGTTAAATACGTGATTTTGTCTTTATACTAGCCAATTCGAGGGTCCGACCTTGAAAAAGCCACTGTTTAGAAAGATTGCGATAAAACTAAGAAAAATGTCACAATTTTTCTGAAAATAGTTGTATATAGTCGGTATTACCTTCCTGGAGGAATTTCCGAAATAATATCCTCCCCCACTCCTGAGTCCCCAAAGCATACTTTTCGCATACATATATATATATATATATATATATATATATATATATATATAGATTATAGCATATTGACGTTCATGCAGTGTATAATATTTGAAAATAGAACTGGTAATACATATTTTCGATTTGTCTTATTTACCTGCGCATGCAAAGTCTTATGAGAGATTGAAAAGATATATGGAAAATAAATTGAAAAAAAAAAAAATGTGCGGGGACGCGAACCGCGAACCTTCAGCGTTCTAGTCCGTCGTCTTACCGCCCCAGCCACGCCAGCTCTTGGTTCCAGTGTGCACGCTCAACGGAGTAGACGCGCGAGCCCCACTCCGCCCGAAAATCTCTAAATTTCAAATCGCGATATCTCAGCAACCAAGGCGTATTAGATCAAAAATCAAAAACCACGTTAATTCGGAGGTCTTAAACTTTCACCACGTGAAACGGGAACCCGATCCGTGACATCGAAGGTCCCTACTCTCCTTGTCAGTCACTCTTACCGTTACAAAATTAAAGCTGCTCTAACCTCGGCTCCGACTCTCACGTGTCCCGATTTAAATATCCGTTCGTACTACAAACCGATGCTAGTGATTCAGGGATCGGTTCGGTACTCACGCAAACTATCCACAGTGTGGAATACGTTATTGCCTCTGCTAGTCGCGCCTTATCCTCCGCGGAGAGAAAGTATACGGTCACGGAAAAAGAATGTTTAGCTGTTATTTCGTCAATAAAGAAATTCCGTCCTTACCTTGAGGGATACAAATTTAGCGTGATTACAGATCATAGTAGCCTGCGGTGGCTTTATCACTTACATAATCCTACGGGGCGTTTGGCCAGATGGGCCCTTGAGCTTTTACCGGATGCTTTATCTCGAATGTACGAGGATTCGGTTGATGCCATCGCGGCTATTTCTGAAACCACCGACCCTTGGTACACGCGTCGAATTAGGGAGGTCAATGAGATGCCCGAAAAGTTTCCGGATTGGAAAGTGGAAGAAGGCAGACTTTATTGTCACCGAATTGATGATTTGGCTGATCCCTTGCTTCCTGATTTAGACGCTTGGAAATTGGTTGTCCCTAAGGAATTCCGAAATATTACACTGGTCGAAAATCACTCGCTGCCGACTTCAGGACATTTTGGTATAGATAAAACTTATTCTCGTCTCGCTTTGTTGTATTATTGGCCTGGAATGTATAGGGATATCGCAACTTTCGTTCGCGATTGTCGAGTTTGTCAGGAAAGTAAGGTTGAGCAGACTGTTTCGCGTGGTTTGATGGGGAAGCGAGTAATCGAGCAACCATGGTTGGTGGTGGCCGCGGATATCATGGGTCCCTTGCCTCCGAGTCGTCTTGGATTCGTGTATGTTTTGGTGATCCAAGACTTTTTCACTAAATGGGTGGAATTTTGTCCTTTACGTAAAGCTAATGCAGCTTCGATTTTGAAAGCTTTGGAAGATTTAGTAGTTTTTCGCTGGGGTGCGCCGGAGGTGTTACTCACGGATAATGGTACGGAATTTGTCAATCGGGTCATGAAGCAGGCATGTGAGGAGTTGGGATCTCATCATTCTACGGTGCCACCCTACCACGCTCAAGCTAACCCCGTTGAACGCGTGAATCGAGTAATTAAGACCATGATTACTGCCTTCTTGGAGCAAGATCATAGAGAATGGGATCAACATCTATCTGAATTTCGATTTGCGATAAATTCCGCGACTCAAGCGTCCACAAGATTTACTCCAGCTTTTCTGAATTTTGGACGAGAAATGCGTCCTGCTCAGCCATTTCGTAGAAATGAGGAGGGATTTCCCGATATTCTGTCTATTCCTCCAGACGTTTGGGAATCCAGGGTTCGTCGACTTTCTGCCGTTAGGGATTTAGTATCACATCATTTAGAATTGGCTTCGGATGGACAGGCTCGATATTATAATCAGGGTTGTCGCAATATCCGATTTGAAGTTGGAGATTTAGTGTGGCGTCGTCAACATGTCCTTTCGTCTGCAGTTAATTTTATTGCCTCTAAGTTGGCTCCGAAGTTTAGTGGTCCGTATTCGGTATCGAAAGTTCGCTCCGCCTTGGTCTATGACCTGATCGACGAAACTGGAAAGAGTGTTGGAAAATCGCACATAAAGGACTTGAAGCCTTATCACGGCTTATCGGAGCCAGAGGGACCGGACCCCTCTAATCTCCGCGAATCTGCAATGGTTGTGAGTGCCCCAGTGCGGCTGGAAACCCCTGAACGACTACCCGAACCCCTGGCGACGGAAACTCCTACATTACAGAATGCATCCGGATCCGAAGGACCAGAAGGATCGGGAGGAGCCCCGGCCTTACAGACTCCCGGCGCCAGAAAGCCCGGAAGACCCACGGGCCTTCGACTTCGCCGATCTAATAACGTGGGCGGAGGAGGTTGCCCCTATAGCGCAGCTACTGCCCGACCTCTTAGGCGACCCCGAAAACCGCATCGATACTCTCCTTGACGAGCCTGTACCAAGGCAAGTTTGGGAGCACCTGCCGATGTCACCAAGTCTCCCACACGCAACGCCCGTACAACCGACTCCGAATCCTGACCTGCTTCGACTAAACGGACCACCGCCTTTCCCCGCAACCACGGTAACATTACCCAGGGGACCGGTTCTCACGGGCTCCACGGTGACAGTGAAGCCCCAAGGACAAGGGGAGTCAAATCCGCCAGCCGCAACGGCCCCAGGGGACGCTCAGGAGGAGCCGTGGGTGAACAACGACTTCATGCCGGACTGGGCTGCAATCAATGATATACTTGGGATTTCGGCGCGAGAAGAGGATCTCCCGATGCCTCCTCCCGGGGATGTCTGTTGGAACTGCCTGCAACCAGGACATCATTTTCGTGGCTGCCCCTATCCACGGCAGCGGGCTTTTTGTTACAACTGCGGCCGATGGGACATTACCCGTCGCGATTGCCTGTGCCGCCTTGCGTCGGGAAGGAGCACCAGGCGCCACCGATTTAACGATTTCGCGAATCCGTACTCTTCTCGGCGACGTCGAGCCCCTTCCCGGGCCCCTTTGGCCTCAATGGCTAGCCCAACGTACACCCGCCTGGCGTCCCGAGGGCAAGGGATAGGGGAGCCCTCCAACCCCCTCGCGGGAGAAAATCGGCCAGGTCCCCGCGAATCCGACGATTCGAGGGACAGCCAAGCCGGTCCGGCCCACGTAATACTGCCTCCGGTAGCCCCCTCAGCTCCGCCATTGGCACCCACCTGGTCGGAACCCGCCGTGTCCTCCGCGGACGTACCACCACGGGCCCCCGGCCCTCTGCCAACCCTGGTTCCTCGTCCCGACACAGTCCAGTTTCTATCCCTGGCGGATTCCTCGTCTGCCTTCCCCTGGACTCCGTTGACGCCAGCGCCCTCCCCCCAAATCATCCTAGATGCGTCAACAATAGGGTCAAACCCCTTTATCGTTTCCCCTCCCTCTTTTCCCCTACCCGCCGTGCTCCTGCCTTCTCCGTTGACGGATATGAATTTTCTTTTTTTTCCTTCCCCGGAGGTACCAGAAACACCGACCTTCCTCAACGTCATTGGGGGTGAAGAACCCTTACCCCCTGGGACGGTCTTATTTACCTTAAACTCCCGTTCCGCGGAAAACGGGGAGGAGGCGTCGCCGGCCTTTCTGATAGTTACCGGGAATCCCCCGGTCGGGCTGTAGGAAAGGGGCCAACGGAAAATTTTTTTTTGGGTTCCCTTCTCTCGGGTGTCTCTTGTGAATGTGCGAGAGACTTTTCTTTGTTTGGTTTTCGTTTTTTTTTTTCTCTTTCCTCTCCCTCATTTTTTTTCCTTTCTTTTTTTTCCCTCGTCCGGTTATGATTATATCCTCTGGGGAGATTGCCCTGGCGACCCGGCGGACGCCAGAGGATGCGATGTATCGGAAAAGGAAAACCCAGTCGATGACGCGTAACTGGAAGGGTTAGTATTTTTCTTTGTTGTTACGGGGGAAGCGATTCCCCAGGGTTCCTTAGGTTGTCCCGGGCCACGGTTGAGGGAATAAGAGAAAATTTCCTCTTTTCCATTTTTATTGTAACTTTGTGAATTTTTTTTTTTTTTTCTCTTTTCTTGTTGCTGTTTTTTTTTTTGCGGGTTACCCAACTCCGCCTCGGGAGGGTTGGATGACAAGGACTTAACCCAAAAAAAAAGGGGGGGGTATTTTGATTTGTGATTTTTTTTTTATCATATTTGGTTGATTTATGTAAGTGAAGTTTTCAAGGGGAAAGACACCCCACGATTCCGTTCCTATAGGCTGTGTAATAAGATTGGTTTATATGTTGTTTTTTTTTTCCTTCTCTCTCTGTTTTTTTTCCTCGTTAATAAATAAATGTTTGTACCTGAGTATTGACTAATTACTGGCGTTGGTTATTACCCTTTCGTTTACATTCAGTATTGTTGGTAGAATCCTTTTTTTTATTGTTCAAATTACGCAGAGGAGAAATTGCAATGAACTGGGTGATTCAGAACGATCAGGTTGATTTTTTTTCGTTACTTTTTTTTTTAATGAATTTTGCGGGGATTCGGTTTCAAGTGTGGATTTCTTGGTTGAGTTTGGTTCCAGTTTGATAAAATTAAAAAATTTTCCGGTAATAATATTTTGATTTATTTTAAAGTCCAGCCAGTTTGAAATTGGAAAGTTTTGTTTTGTCAAATTAATTTGGAAATTTTGTCTTAAGTTATTAGTTTTTGAGTGGAGTCATTGGTTGCGGAAGCTTCCGTTCCTCCTGCTGAGGCCCGTGAGTTCCGTTTGGGGGGGGGGCTGTTGTAACACGGCAAATTGCTAGCCTGTTACAAGACCAACGCCTCCACCCGTGATTTTATTCTTTTGTCCGTTTTTCTGGCCGTGGACGCAGGAAAACAGGACGAGGAGTCGCAAATGTTCGTTTCCCAAAAATTATGGTTATATTTAGCTTTTAAGAATGTTTTTCTATTTTTTTTTTTGTTTGTTTTGTCATATGTCATGTCTACGTTCCGGAGCCGGAGAAGATCTACAAGGGTCGGTTTTGCTACTGATTCGGCATCGGGGAATTATAGGGTCAATGTTTTCGGAACCGTCGAGTTGCAGCAACTTCTACGCTTAGCTTAACGACACCGTGGTGAAAGGAAAGCGGCGCGCATATTTGACTAAGTCCCCCGCACGCCTGAAGGGAAAGTCACTAGAAAATAGCGCGGGAAAACCTGTTCAGAGTTCCTAGGGTCTTATTGTGGGCACCTGTCGAGGTTCTGTCCCAGCTGAGCGGCCAAGCTACGTCGTCCAACGGATATGCCGAGGCTAAATCCTCACCAGTGTTGGGCAGCAGCAAATTACATGGTGTAATTAATTACATTTCCATTACAAATTACAGCTGTAATTTGTAATTAAAAAAAAATCAATTACCCATTACAATTGTAATTTGTAATTGAATCGAAATCCATTACCCATTACAATTGTAATTTGTATTTAAACCGAAATCCATTACCCATTACAATTGTAATTTGTAATGAAACCGAAATGCATTACCCATTACAATTGTAATTTGTAATTGAACCGAAATCCATTAACCATTACAATTGTAATTTGTAATTGAACCGAAATCCATTAACCATTACAATTGTAATTTGTAATTAAACCGAAATACATTACCCATTAGAATTGTAAGGTCGACTCCTCCGCGAATTCCTGACCCCTGAAGGTCGCGATACGCGGTTCACGCGCCGCAGGCCGACTCCTCCGCGAATTCCTGACCCCTGAAGGTCGCGATACGCGGTTCACGCGCCTCAGGCCGACTCCTCCGCGAATTCCCGACCTCTGAAGGTCGCGATACGCGGTTCACGCGCCTCAGGCTGACTCCGCCGCGAATTCCTGACCCATGAAGGTCGCGATGCGCGGTTCATGCGCCCTAGGTCGACTCCTCCGCGAATTCCTGACCCCTGAAGGTCGCGATACGCGGTTCACGCGCCGCAGGCCGACTCCTCCGCGAATTCCCGACCTCTGAAGGTCGCGATACGCGGTTCACGCGCCTCAGGCCGACTCCTCCGCGAATTCCTGACCCATGAAGGTCGCGATGCGCGGTTCATGCGCCCTAGGTCGACTCCTCCGCGAATTCCTGACCCCTGAAGGTCGCGATACGCGGTTCACGCGCCGCAGGCCGACTCCTCCGCGAATTCCCGACCTCTGAAGGTCGCGATACGCGGTTCACGCGCCTCAGGCCGACTCCTCCGCGAATTCCTGACCCCTGAAGGTCGCGATACGCGGTTCATGCGCCCTAGGTCGACTCCTCCGCAAATTCCCGACCTCTGAAGGTCGCGATACGCGGTTCACGCGCCTCAGGCCGACTCCTCCGCGAATTCCTGACCCCTGAAGGTCGCGATACGCGGTTCATGCGCCCTAGGTCGACTCCTCCGCGAATTCCTGACCCCTGAAGGTCGCGATACGCGGTTCACGCGCCTCAGGCCGACTCCTCCGCGAATTCCTGACCCCTGAAGGTCGCGATACACGGTTCAAGCGCCTCAGGCCGACTCCTCCGCGAATTCCCGACCTCTGAAGGTCGCGATACGCGGTTCACGCGCCTCAGGCCGACTCCTCCGCAAAATTCCCGACCTCTGGGGTTAGGTGATACGCGGCTTACGCGCCCAGGCCGACTCCTCCGCGAATTCCTGACCGAAGGTCGCGATACGCGGTTCACGCGCCTCAGCCGACTCCTCCGCGAATTCCTGACCCCCTGAAGGTCGCGAGACGGTTCACGCGCCTCAGGTCGACTCTCCGCAAATTCCTGACCCCTGAAGGTCGCGATACGCGGTTCATGCGCCCTAGGTCGACTCCTCCGCGAATTCCTGACGCCTGAAGGTCGCGATACGCGGTTCACGCGCCTCAGGCCGACTCCTCCGCGAATTCCTGACCCCTGAAGGTCGCGATACGCGGTTCACGCGCCTTAGGCCGACTCCTCCGCGAATTCCTGACCCCTGAAGGTCGCGATACGCGGTTCACGCGCCTCAGGCCGACTCCTCCGCGAATTCCTGACCTCGTAGGCGTCGCGATACGCGGTTCACGCGCCCAGGCCGACTCTCCGGCGAATTCCTGACCCTGAAGGTCGCGATACGCGTTCACGCGCCTCAGGGTCGACTCTCCGCAAATTCCTGACCCCTGGTCGCGATACGCGGTTCACGCGCCTCAGGCCGACTCCTCCGCGAATTCCTGACCCCGAAGGTCGCGATACGCGGTTCACGCGCCCAGTCGACCTCTCGCGAATTCCCGACCCCTGAAGGTCGCGATACGCGGTTCACGCGCCCAGGTCGACTCTCCGCAAATTCCTGACCCCTGAAGGCGATACGCGGTTCACGCGCCCTAGGTCGACTCCCTCCGCAAATTCCCGACCTCTGAAGGTCGCGATACGCGGTTTACGCGCCTCAGGCCAACTCCTCCGCGAATTCCTGACCCCTGAAGGTCGCGATACGCGGTTCACGCGCCTCAGGCCGACTTCTCCGCGAATTCCTGACCCCTGAAGGTCGCGATACGCGGTTCACGCGCCTCAGGTCGACTCCTCCGCAAATTCCTGACCCCTGAAGGTCGCGATACGCGGTTCATGCGCCCTAGGTCGACTCCTCCGCGAATTCCTGACCTCTGAAGGTCGCGATACGCGGTTCACGCGCCTCAGGCCGACTCCTCCGCGAATTCCTGACCCCTGAAGGTCGCGATACGCGGTTCACGCGCCTCAGGCCGACTCCTCCGCGAATTCCTAACCCCTGAAGGTCGCGATACGCGGTTCACGCGCCTCAGGTCGACTCCTCCGCAAATTCCTGACCCCTGAAGGTCGCGATACGCGGTTCACGCGCCTCAGGCCGACTCCTCCGCGAATTCCTGACCCCTGAAGGTCGCGATACGCGGTTCACGCGCCTCAGGCCGACTCCTCCACGAATTCCTGACCCCTGAAGGTCGCGATACGTGGTTCACGCGCCTCAGGCCGACTCCTCCGCGAATTCCCGACCTCTGAAGGTCGCGATACGCGGTTCACGCGCCTCAGGCCGATTCCTCCGCGAATTCCTGACCCCTGAAGGTCGCGATACGCGGTTCATGCGCCCTAGGTCGACTCCTCCGCAAATTCCCGACCTCTGAAGGTCGCGATACGCGGTTCATGCGCCTCAGGCCGACTCCTCCGCGAATTCCTGACCCCTGAAGGTTGCGATACGCGGTTCACGCGCCTCAGGCCGACTCCTCCGCGAATTCCTGACCCCTGAAGGTCGCGATACGCGGTTCACGCGCCTCAGGCCGACTCCTCCGCAAATTCCTGACCCCTGAAGGTCGCGATACGCGGTTCACGCGCCTCAGGCCGACTCCTCCGCGAATTCCTGACCCCTGAAGGTCGCGATACGCGGTTCATGCGCCCTAGGTCGACTCCTCCGCGAATTCCTGACCCCTGAAGGTCGCGATACGCGGTTCATGCGCCCTAGGTCGACTCCTTCGCGAATTCCTGACCCCTGAAGGTCGCGATACGCGGTTCATGCGCCCTAGGTCGACTCCTCCGCAAATTCCCGACCTCTGAAGGTCGCGATACGCGGTTCACGCGCCTCAGGCCGACTCCTCCGCGAATTCCCGACCTCTGAAGGTCGCGATACGCGGTTCACGCGCCTCAGGCTGACTCCGCCGCGAATTCCTGACCCATGAAGGTCGCGATGCGCGGTTCATGCGCCCTAGGTCGACTCCTCCGCGAATTCCTGACCCCTGAACGAATTCATCGGAATTCATTGATGCCGAATGGTCTTCCACCTCATAAATTAACGTTGAAGGTGGGAAGTATCGTTATTTTGTTACGTAATCTTAATTTGTCACAAGGATTATGTAATGGTACGAGATTGGTGGTGAAAGCGTTGAATCAATATCTGATCCGTATCGAAATAATCTGTGGAAATTTTGCGGGAGAAACTGTATTGATACCACGGATAGATCTGTCACCGAACGAAGAGGACGTACCCTTTAAAATGGTGAGAAGACAGTTTCCTATCAGACTAGGCTGCGCGATGACAGTTAATAAATCGCAAGGACAATCGTTCGATAGCGTCGGAGTATACTTACCAAATCCAGTATTTGCTCATGGTCAATTGTACGTTGCTTTGTCCAGAGTCAAGTCACAATACAACTTGAAAGTGTTGTTAACAGAAAAATCTGTCATCATTAATCGAGACAATTCAAATCATAGGCTGTGCACAAAAAATATAGTTTATAAAGAAATTCTAGGCGCATCACGAAGTAATTGATGGTTCTACGAGTAGACCTTTGAAAATCATATATGGGGCACAGCCATGGATCACATTAATGTGACCGCCAAAATTCAGCTGCTGACGTATCAATTCAGACTTAAGCGCTACTGAAACTGAGCTGCTGATCTTTCATTCAGAAAGCGCTACAAAAAGAGCAGCTCACACTTTAATTCGTATATACAAGCGCTAATGAGACTCAGCTGCTACTACTCCATCCAAATACAAGCGCTATAAAAACACCTATTTATGTCCCTTATATCATCGAGCACTACAATGATAAGTCGCTGAGATGAATAATACTCAAGATATAATGTAAATTATGCAATGTAAATTAAACATTTCTATTGGTAACCTACCCTGACCTTTCCCTGCAGCTGAGCAACTTTTGAGGCACACCTTCATTTTCAGAGATACGAATTGTAACAATGACTATGTGGACACTAAACAAATAACTACATCCGTAAACATGTGCCTTGTTAATAATTATGACATTCGATGCAAAGTGATCGTTGTCGTACCTTGACTTGAAACTGAATGTTCGTAGACGGGATTATTAAGTATGTGGCAAAGGAAAATTTCAAATAGACATTAGTAATACCCGGTGCGTAACAATCTATATATTTTTCAAATACCTGAAAGCGCAGTGAACCGTTTAATGATGAATACTGTTACGAAATTTACACTAGCGAGCGAGGAGCAATCCTCAACCAATTCGAATTGCATAGCGTGATAGTATGTTATACTACCCAAATATTTGTAATACCACTGACAACCAGCGAGCAACTGAACAATAAAACTGAACTATCTAAAACGTAAAGTGTGTAACAATATCAATTCGTTCCCGAAATATTTGAAATACCAATGACAACCGAGCGAGCGAAGCGAGCGAGGAACAACGCCTCCCCTTAACCGAGTGAGCGAGCGAAGCGAGCGAATGAGGAACAACCTCTTCTAGTTTTGATTATTCTGTGCGTTTCGCAGAATTCCAGAGTGTTTGTAGAAAAAAAAAAAAAAATGGCGCATACGTTTTCATTTACATTTACAAATTTCACCACTTTCGAGTAAATTTTTTTCAATGATAATAATAATAATAATCATTATAATAATTGTTATTATTATTCTAATTCTTATTATCATTATTTCGGAAATTGTAATTATAATGATGATAATAATAATAATAATAATAATGATGATGATGATGATGATGATGATGATGATGATGATGATGATGATGATGATGATGATGATGATGATGATGATGATGATGATGATGATGATGATGATGATAATGATGATGATGATGATGATGATAATGATGATGATGATGATGATGATGATGATAATAATGATGATAATAATAATAATAATAATAATAATAATAATGATAATAATAATAATAATAATAATAATAATAATAATAATAATAATAATAATAATAATAATAATAATAATAATAATAATAATAATAATAATAATAATAATAATAATAATAATAATAATGATAACAATAATAATGATAATAATAACAATGCATTGTTATAACTATTATTATTCCGAATTATATCCGTTTGAATTCCCGCGTTCAAGCGTGAGTGCGACGTCGACACGGTCGGTCTCCGCGCGATGTACATTAGCCTGCGTTTATTGATATGGATGGGCGTGTGTGAGTGAACTGTACTAGTCCGAAATTTGACGCTGAATTCTTCAAGTTTGCACATAAAAAATTACTTTTCTCGTTCTCAAATATAATATCGGTGATTTCAAATAATCACATAGTAAAGAAAGCAAGAAAAATTTGTGTGATTCAACAAATTGTATTTGATTTAATGATATTTTAGTTGATCCAAGTACATATTCACTTGGATCAAATACAATTTTCTTGCTATTTATGATATTTTTTTCAGTGTATGCATCAATAGGTGAAGTTATATCGAATAAGACTCTATACGGCTGAATTTAGTTCGGAATTGTAATAATTTGTAAATACAGCGAGTGGGTCAGACTTTTGAAACTCTTCGGCCCGTAGTTATACCTTGATGTCGATTTCTACCATAACTCGGTTCTCCTCGAAAATCAACTTGTCAACTTAGAAATCTAATTCAAAAAAGCAATATCATTCACACGAATCACAATCCAGAAATCATTTCTAATTCAGACCCAGAAATGAAATAATCACTCATTGCAATGTTGATTTTTTCGTGGTAAAGAATTTGGCCACGAATTCATGTCTCAGACCTCTGAAATTGTACAAAATCGACGTTGCTTCCCGTGTGTGATGAATCAGGGTGAAATTGAAACTTGACGGGATCGGGGTGAACAGATTGGCCCGATAATTTCGAAATAGTTCGACGATGTAGTTCGGCGTAGGTAAGAATCTGTAGCCTGTTGTAGACCGCTTTGATGTATCCATGATCTTTTACCAAAATAATTATACCATGGAAATCTTGAAATGAACTATATCGATATGGCTAACTGATCTGCTCAAAACTGTAGTATCGAGATATTGGCTGATCAACCAGACCTGCAACTGTGAAAAATGAAAAATAATTGTGACCACGAATAATCTTCTCTTACTTTGCAGACTTCATCGTAGATTGATTCATCCTTTCCTTCAGCATCGACGGTCGATACATTTTTCTGTAACTCCAATTTAACGTTCCAGCCGTTGAAAAAGGCCCTCTTCAGAACTGAAATGTACTTCAATTTGTTATTAACTATATCAATAGCATATTCGCAACTCATACTTATAAAACAATGTTAATTTCTCTACACATATAGTTGTTGATTTTTCTTGACTGTTGTAGTGTTGTAGTGTAGATAGGAGAGAATTCATGGGTGTAACAGCCAGTTCAAATGGTAAAATCTTTTATTGACGACGTTTCGACTACTTCATGGGTAGTCATTATCAAGTCGCGTAAGCACTTCGGCTGCGCATGGATGTTGTTGATGGAGCGCGCTGTGGCGAAGTGAAGTGCTTACGCGACTTGATAATGACTACCCATGAAGTAGTCGAAACGTCGTCAATAAAAGATTGCTACCATTTGAACCTGCTGTTACACCCATGAATTCTCTCCGATCTCTACACATATATACAGTTATAAAAAAAATTTTTTAACAACACAGCCATGGTCAAAATAACTGGAAACCAAGATATTTCAAAGTTAGGAACCCGTAAAACTGAAATGGACAACACTGAGATTGCAGTATCACCGATATTGTTGAAACAAGCTACAAATGCTACAATTGGAGGCTCATACCACTTTGTCCAAATCGTTGGGAGTCATTATCATCACACGTTAACATATGATTTAAAAAAAAAAAAAAAACTAGTGAGAGAGACACAATGAAGGATTATTGTAATCGCTCACTGACAATGAATGGATTTCAAATCTGACGTGAAAGTTTTATTTACAATATAATAGAAAAAATAGTTTTGGTGATTCGCTAACTGTATGTGATATCTGTTTTCTGTAGAGTATAGAGACTAGAGGGCAGGAGACCGCATCAATTAGGAGCGGGACCACTTTCCGCGCTTTATATACATGTATATGGGGCATTCCATGCCAAATCGACCTGCCGGTGACCCTCGACCTCTCAGATCTGGTCCGTGATTTTTTGTATCATTTTTTCGAATCTAAAAAGCAACGAGAATTTTTTCCAAATTTTTCAAAATAAATTTGAGCGCAGGGCGAATTTTCTAAGTTTTGTTTGTGTAACCGAAAAATCTGAAAAAATTCTCAAAAAGTCTCTGTCAAAAATAAAAATTTTTTACCCATATAACATTATGTCCAGACTTTTTCTTCGACCTGATTTTTCGATTTCCGATTGAAAAATTTGAAAAAATATAAGTGAAGATCAATACACCGTGGACTGCTACTTGAATATTTTAAGCGATAGCCAAGGATTTTGGGGATTTTTTTCTCCCACGGAGACCATAAGAAGAAGCATGAACTGCTGTGCGAGGCGCGTAGTTTTAAATCCAGCCCGAGAAAGAGTCACAGCTGCTTCGCGGGGCGCCAGCGAAACGTCGAGTCCACAAAACGCTTCAGGAGCTGTCTAGTCAACGTAATCAACAAAAGTCGTCTTTTAAAACATTCTTCTTATAAAAAGTTTGGCATCAGATACGCCTACCAATTACAAGAATTAACAATGAAATTGAACCGACTAGCGTTGAGCTCGTTCGCTCGCTGCGCTCGCTCACTCGATTGGTTTTCCAAATAATCTGTAATGTAATAAAAACATCGTTGGCGCGCGAATCTGCCTACAACCCCTGAAACCTGTCAGTCGTACGCGAGATCCAACTTCTTTTGTTGACTCGTAAAATCAACACAACCAATACATTTCAGCCACCCAAACCGCGAGGCAAAAATCATAAATACAAATCCGTGTGAATCAAATCCTTACCTATCCGAATGTCGTGTTCTTTTGAATGATACATCCCTCACATAAATCCTTTTATAAACCTTTGCTCTATCACTGACAGCCGAATCAACGAAACAGCAAACGCAGTCGGGAAACGACCATAAATACCTCGATATACCGTGAGTCTCGAAACGCAACCCACCCAAGCGGCACACGAGTGAATTGTCAACACTGGACGCGTTATTTATAGTTCGAGTGGTCACGAGTTTTTCAAAATTCGGTAAACGTAGGAAAAAAAATAGCACTGTTCTAGGTAAGCTACAAATTAAAAATATCGTACTCACCGAATGAGCTCCACGTCCGCACAGTTGCATCGACATCGGATTCTCCACTTGTAATTACACTTCTGGTTAGAATGAACATCTCCGTAATGCTCTGCACTCACATCATTTATGATACTCTTCTAATAATAATTCCACCAGAATAGTAGATGTCAGTTTTGTATTTTCTGGGAAATGTGTATTTACATTCACATTTAGAGATTTTGTGAAGAATTTTAGTTCGTTTGCTAATTAGTAACACATGAAACTATGATGACTAGACATGGGTTATTCATACAATTTGATGTGGAATATGCAGAAGAACACAATTGAGCAAAGCCAGTCCCTTGGGATGGTGAAGAAAACATAATTTTGTCACAATAAAATCAAAATTTTTATTGTGTGCCTGTAGAAAAAAAAGGGTCCGGTTTTTAATCTCAATATTTGATTCTGATACAGAAAATCATGAGCAAAATCAATGAGTAAATTGGGATGAGTGTTTTCGGATAATTATTGGAGCCAAAAAATCGTCAAGTATCCTTAGTATTTATGCGATGTTTTATTTTTCTGACGTAGAAATATTAATATATTTTTTCTTCATCATTTTTCACGTACCGTGAAACAGTGGTGTTTGAATAATATGCGTTGTATATCTTACACGTACGTAACACTATATACAATGGCATGTCTGGTCGGTCGATCATATTATACATTGACGATATAATATGTAAACCTAATTATTATTACAAAGATGCTTACGTCTACCTGCTGCTCATCCCCGCCACATTGACCATTAATTCCTAATCAATCAAAACTTTATTAGCTGATGATCCATAGCCTCAATCGAATTCTCCCAATGATTCATCAATTCAATTACCATTCGGCAAGCTATAACGCTTCAGTGCTAGTCAAAATGCAATAACACATACATATGTCATATATACAGTCAACCCCGCAGTATGACCAACATGACGCAGGTTATATCAGGATTCTCACTTGAATCTGTATGGTTCTAATTGCCCTATATCCAGAATCCACGCGATTTCACAACAGTGGACGAGGTCGCTGGTTCCCGTACACCGCCGTGCAGATGATATTGAAATTAGACTATCCATTTACACGATTTTCACAAAAAAAAAAAAAAAACGCCTAGATATGATTAATGATTAGGAACTATAACTATGTAATGAACCTTCGAATTATTATTAATAATAATGATGATAATAATTCTAGTGATAACGGTAATGATATTAATGATAGTAATAATGAAAATCATAATAAGATTGATAATAATAATATGTAATGTTATAGGAAATATAGGCTGAAGGCGAACTTTCTTTTGCAGGAATCGCTACCTGCTCGCTAATTTCTCCTAATCATTTACTTATACTTCTACTATTCTTCATTTTTTTTTTCAATATTCACATTTCAGCATTTTTAAGTGGATAGTTGGATAGGTTGATACTATAACCTCGGCTAGCCACATACTGACCGATTTTGATATGAATCTTCGATGATGATAGTTTAAAATCATAGCAATAATGTTTTCTCTCAATTGTATTCATGATAATCATACCAAAATAATCCGCTGCGTATAATTGTGACAGTGAATGATATATATATATATATATATATTTGAAATCCGAAGCTGCAAAGGAAAGAAGACGGTCCCAGGAGCACAAAATTGGATATAATCTATTTGTACAAACATACGTCATGACCCGACTTTCAGAAAAGGGATTTCACCGAAATTTGTATTCGGGTTCGAAATGAGCGCTTCTTAAATTGTTAAAACGCGGTCATCTAGTTGAACATAATAAACACAATAAACATAAAAATAAAACGCTGGTTTCTTTCAAACTGATTTTATAATTGTCATGGTTTGGTTTATCTTTATCTGTCGCCACCAAGGAATAAACTGTTTCTTCTGTAATCTAGAGTCACAACGTAGTTATGACACAATGATGCATGATCATGTGGCTCCAGGGTTTTGACAAACGAAACTCCTGGTTTCGGATGATGACTTCTGACAGCTTTTTTCAACGCTATACACTTTTGAAGTATTGAACGGAGAGACGCAGCAATACAGGTAACTCAGATCAAAAAGGGATAGTCACTGGGATCCTAAAGAATTGGGTGACAATAAGTAGAAAATAACCCCGAACATGTGCAGCGTGTTTATGTGAAAAACAAACGGGTCTCTCCTAGAAAGTAGGAAAAAAAAAGAGATAAGACCGAAACACCCGCACTGACGCCCATCATTTCCCTTCTAGTATGAATCGCTAATCATCAAGTCCCACCAACTTCCCGTATGGCAACGACGTCAGTTGTCGTCACTAATCACTACTTTCATATCGTTAGGGGTCATCTTCGCGGTCTGACATAGGACCGGGATCTTCGTGCGGGGCTAGACCATCGCCTGGTACTTCTGGTCAGGCAGTATATACTCCGATGACGCGGTAACGCCATGGTGTTCATTTCCCGTAGCTCCAGAGTTGACGTGAGGTCCTCCACCGATGTGGGACATGGAGGATGTGAGGGACATGTTGTGGTGGTACTGCGGATGATGATGGTGATGGTAGTTCGACTGCGGACTATGGTGCATCTGAGATATCTGTGACATCTGAGATATTTGGGTTTGGTGGTAGTAGTCCGAGGGCGCGTAAGGATTTTGGTAAGCATTATAGGGTGTTTGACCAGCATAGCATTGTCCTGCATTAACCGAACCAGGCGACGCTGAGCTCCAAGGAAAGCCATAGTCCCCGTGATGAATTTGGTTCATTGGAGGCGGATACGAGGACGGTGGAAGTTGACTCGACCCTGGTGTCAAAGGGGGAGACGGTGTCGTTAGGGCGCTGCTGGCTCCGCTACCTCCGGTTGGAGTAGCGCCAAGCCTAGGATACGAGGAGGTGTTTGTTAGCAGTGGAGAGTTTGGAGCCGGGGCCTCTTTGCCACGAGGAGGTGAGGCTGGGGATACACGACGACTCGACGCCGTCACACTCGATGACATTTTGCTTCCAGCATTCTGAGACGACGACTGTGTCGCGCGGGGAGACCCTTTCGGTGGCGTGGTCTGTTGTTGCTGCTGAAGTTGCTGCCTGCACTTGGCGCGACGGTTTTTGAACCAAACCTGTAATCAAAAATTGAGGTCACCGTCAGTATTTCAGTATTATTCTTCACAATACGAAGGATGGCATTCGATAATTCGCTTTTTTCAACTTTTCCAATAAAGTTTCTAATGAGTTATGAATGGCCTCGAACAGTTTTTCATAGTAAACGAAACTATAATATAGTATTCTCAACCATTATTTTGGTTTGATTGAATATTTTTATAATCCTGTCAATCATAAAATCGGTTGACTATATGAACTTTTCTCAGTGTACAGAGCACAGCGGAGTACATTTACGTTGCATTAAAGGTTCCTCTAGACACAGGTATATCTATGTTGCTGCATGATATTCCCGAGGGATCGGTTCGTGGTGAGCCAGGAGGTGGGGTATACTGGCTCTGTTAATCGAGGCAATGAAAAAGTAATCGGGTCCGGGCGGGCGTAACATTTCATTAAATCTCAACAATAACAGGTTCCCAGAATGGGACGTTACGCCAAGGGTGATTTGGGGGCACTGCCCCTTGGGAAGGGATGTACGCGCCCCACGAGGGGACGGAGTACCATAGATGTGGCCGACTGTAACAACAAACACGAATAGAAGGCAGGCTATAGGCTGAAGGCTGAAGGCTGAAGGCTGAAGGCTGAAGGCTGAAAGCCCAACTCTAAAGGCTGAAGGTTCGTCAGGGGTCCCCCTGGAAGGCCGCAACCCTTGGTGCACTGAAGCACGCCTCGATAATCCCCGCACAATGTGGCCGGGGGTCTTCCTATGTCGCTATGAATCTCTGTACATACGTAGATGTATTATATATATATATCGATATACGCACATCGGCCTATATATATTTTCCCGGCAACACGCACAGTATTCTATATACCTGTCCGCCACGTCCACCGTACGCCCTTCGTGCCTTCTTTAACGGCTAATCCTGCTGTTGTTGTGTCTGCGTTGTTGTTACATTGTAACAGTTATTTCTTGCTATTGCCCGTATACATACATGTATCTATAGGTACGTATGCAGCGTATATACCTAGATATCAAGCTATTCTATAAGGAAAACCCGGATAAAGTTCTTGCCTTCGAGTCCCGTCAGTCACTGATCCCTGTTCGAAAAGAGACAATATCGACCAAAGTTGGGTCCACGATCAAAAGCCGAAATCTCGATTTTGACTCAGAGCTTGTCAATATTGACAGCTATTTTTTTTTTTATCAGGCTCAGTTGCTGAATATAACGTAGTACAAAAACTTTTGTTTTATTTTATATTTCAGCTTTTTTGAAAAATGAGCAGTTTAGAAAACATCACAGTAACTCGAGAACTTTACGCAATTGAAAACTGGTGAGTATATCCACACGTTTGCAATCGAATTGAGACGTCTAAAACCAAACAAACATTCCAAAAACCATAACACAACGAGCTTCCACTATCATATCTCATCTTGTGGGGAAGTTGCGATGATTCATTCCAAGTATCTGGAAGATCCGTATTTTGTAAGCTAAGGCAGGCAGCACTCAACATTTCTATGGAACACTGCACTGGCAATATGGAAGGAGTCATGATGTTCTGAATGAATCGATCTATCGAATTTCTAACCAACTGTTTATGCTCATTCGATTTTCTATTTGAGAATGAAAACTGAAAAAAGAACCGTATTGAAGCGAATAAAGTGAGCGACTGTCATAGCCCTCATACTTGTTGTGGGTACAGAATACATCTACATTTTCGGGTGCCATGTCCGTGCGTACGCACACTTTATAAGTTACGAACCGCAAGAACTGCGAGGAGAGAGCGAGAGTGGGACCATTAGCACCCTGTCTACCCCCATGTTTACCTAGCAACACCCCTAGTTCAAATTGAAAGGCATAGCTCTCCCCAATCGGCCTCGGGGTGCCCTTTTTATCCTCGCCACGCGGGCCCTGTCAGGAAGCTGTGTTTGCACGTGGAGGTGCAAATTGCACCACCATCTGGTTTACATCCAGCGAACGATCAGAGTTAGCCTGTTACCCTAGCTACAACCACACCTAATATAC
Organism: Euura lappo; assembly: GCA_018257835.1. Taxonomy (NCBI): domain Eukaryota; kingdom Metazoa; phylum Arthropoda; class Insecta; order Hymenoptera; family Tenthredinidae; genus Euura; species Euura lappo. The sequence goes on from JAEUYN010001134.1 coordinate 23,000, forward strand.
ATCGTCAGAGATCAAGCAGCTGCGACGTTGACGTACTTTTGCAGCACATTTCATTAGCATAGTTTGCCGTGTCTTCATCAGATTTGAATTCAGTTTTTCATGGAACTGTTATCAAATGGAACTGAAATCTAGAACTCTTAATCACTGTTTTGAGAGATATAAATAATATGTGTGAAGTAAATCCTATAACGTTATGACTCCTTGGTTAATACGCTTTCTTCATATTTTGCATAATATATCAACTTCCTTTTTCGTGTCACGCTACATATCGGAAAGAGATGGAGCCGGCGAGAACGGAAGCTCCAATAATTCATACAACAATCGCGCCACAGCTATAGTCGTGTTTTTATAGGAGCGAATCTATGTATAGATGTACACTTCGCGAGTTTGATTCCGAGACAGTATTCTCTAAATTCCTTGGAGTGACTATTCACTCCACAAGAGTGAAAATCGTGCCAGTGGGACCAAGAGTGACTTCAAAGAGTGAATTTTCACTCCCCAAGAGTGACTGATTGACACTGAGTGACACTCGATAAGAGTGAAAAAGTCACTCGTTTAAGAGTGGAAATCGTGCCAGTCGGGAAAGAGTGAACAGTCACGCCAAAGAATTTAGAGAGTAACTATGCAGGCCTGCAACTATGGCTTTTGTGTACGGGCTTCCGTATGAGATTCAATCTCATCAAGTGAAGGCAAAGTATTCTGTACGTGTATGAATTTACTTCGAGGTTATGTCGCCGAGAGCCAACCGCAACAATGGTAACGGTGTTGACAAAGACAGTGACAAGCGGGGCGCGGCAGCGTGTAAATACTTCAAATCCCGGACGCGCTTGCGGAAGCACGGAGTGTCGCGATTCCCGGCGCCGGTCTAACAGGGTGCCATGGTAAGGGAAAGCAGCAATTCGCGTCAACAACTTGCAGGCCGCGACGGAAGTGAATCAATATATTCAAAACGAAATTCTCAAACCCATCAATTAACGTATGTTCACAGCTGATTTATTATGACTTCACCCTTGTATAGTTACTGTGGAACATTTTCTTCTGTGAACACGATCTTAGAATGAGATTACCATAAACCATATTTTGTCGGCTACGATACGTTTCAAATTTCGCGGAATGAAGCGCGCCACTCACATAAACGGGGTGATTCCTTCACTCTTTCAGAGCGAAATATTTCACTACGAGCGATTGGAGTGAGGATCTATTGGTTTTACGCTTTTTCCACCATTGCATGGAGTGATTTCATAGTCCGTTAAATTCGGTTCTCACTTCAAACGATTGGGAAAGGATTATGGTAGTGAGCGATGGCAAATAGCGAGATGCAGTTGAACAGTCTGTGGTAATATAATAGTCAAACAGTAGGGTAATTACTTGTGATAGGGAATTTTGAAACCCTTGTTTTGGGCATACGCCGAAGGCAGCGAACAATTTAATTAGATCGAAATAATTTTTTCAGAACAAAATGCGGCAAATCAATGTTTTCTGTACACCAAATCTGGTGCAAAACCGTTGAGCGCAACAAGTTTTGGTGGATAACAACTTATGGTGTGATGCACAAGATGATTTTGCAAGTGCACCTGCGTACAACTTGATATTGACAACAATTCATTCAAGAGTGCGAGAGTTTTCGTACCCATTAGGTAGGTTTATTCGGGAGTTCTTTTTTGTGGCACACTATTTTTTGAAACGACTAACTGATGTGAGTTTCTAGAACACGTACATGCATGGAAACTGGCAGGATTCTGAAGTAAGGTTTGCACATGGGCAGTCCGTGATTATTGTTTCATTTTTGTTTGTAATCACGCAATATACTATTTCTTTATTTCACCATATCAGTCCCAGATTACCTTACTCCACGTACATTTTTTATTTTGCATGGGAAGAAATGGCAATTAGAAGTTAGGGTGAAAAGTGATTCCACTCTAGAAATATATACATGTTTACCTGTACTCGAGACTCGGGGAGGTTGATTTTGACGGCTACTTCCTCCCGCATAAATATATCGGGGTATCTCGTCTTTGAAAAAAGGCCTTCCAAGACGTCAAGTTGAGCCCTTGTGAAGGTAGTTCTTTCTCGCCGTTGCTTTCGCTGATTCATTCCTGGAACATTATAATACAAACTACTGTTACTAATTACATCCCCACGTTCCATGAGCTGAACGTCTGCGCAACGTAACTAGAACAGTCATATAATATGCGCTTTGCCATTCCAGATATGTCGGTACGATTTTGTAAGAACGGAACGAAAGTCGCAGCGGCAGACTTGAGCTCTTCTAGGGTAGAGAAAACTCAGCATCGACGGAGGTATAGTCGTTTTTTTTTTTATATCATATTTTAGTGATTTGTTAAATATATGTCGATGTCGCAATACAAAAAATTCTGAGAAGAGTCCTCATCTCGACCGAAACTTCAACGCGATATCACGTGTTTTAATTGACTCGTTATCCAAGAAAATTTCTACAGAGAAAAGAGAATTAGTCAAAGAGTATAAGTTAAATAGGAACAAAATAAGGCGCTACATCGTTAAAGAACATCCAATGTCGGAAAGAAAATCGTGTCATTTGGATCTCGTCGACAACCACTGGATTCGGGAGAGGAGACTGAGTGGATGGCTACGAATTACGATGGGTGGCAGCTGGGTGGTGAAGAGAAAGAGAAGTGAGGGGATTTGTGGATGGGGGAGGTAGGTTCGTGAGCGTTGCGAGTCCGCGATAGCGTAATTTTGAGCAGCCCTCCTATCCCTCCTCTCGGCCCATCAAGCCTCGCTTGGCTCGTTTCAGAACCACCGTAATCCGCTTACCCGGGACAGGCGCGGGGCGCAAGAGAACGCCCGGAATACACGGCCATCCAGAGGAAGCGTCGCAGCGACGCGACGCGACGCGACGCCACGCAAAGCAAACCGAAGCGATCCCCTTTCAGCTGTCTTTCGGTGCAACAATGCAGCAACACCATGATGTGTGTGATAAAAACCGTGAACTCATCGTGCAGACGCATGTGTGAATACGATTCCAATTCAAAATCCAAAGTTTAGTGGAATATGTGGGGATATAGAAAATATAAGTATTTTCCTTTCCACACTTGATATTACTTATATTTCAATAGCAATATTATATATTCGTTTGGCATTCTCTAGTATTCCTAGTCCTACTTTATTTCATTGTTCTAGCATTCTAGTCCATACTCCACTTCCGCGATGAATTTCTCAATGTAGATTTGCGATTTAAGATTTCATATTCGTTCAAAACCGATTGACCTCAGTTGCAAACAATGTTTTGTTGAGGAAGTTGCTACCGTATTTGGAATTAACGACGCAAGACGCAGCATACTATTAAAAATTCATATTTCTGGTGCGGTAATCTAAAAAGCCAAATTCCTGAATATCTGTTAACCGTTCGATGTCCAACAAGGAGGTGATCATCCTCCGCGACATCGTGGTGGCTAGGGAGAGAGGTGGGTTGAATCGATGTCAGCCATGATTTTGCTGAAGCTAGTTGCTGCTGATGATACGCCGTCACATCGTGAGGAACGTGAACGCAGGAAAACGGTTTGTAGATATGACTAGGAGAGGAGTGGCAGAGATCCGACAGCCATAAGGCTGAGATGTCATCTCAGACCTCCTTTTCGGGAACGACAATCGTCGCTCGCGCTTAACGAACTGGTCGAGTAACCTCCGCCCGATAGCTTTGGATAACTCCTTTCCGATCTTCTCAGATACCGACCGAAAAAGAGGAATAAAGAGAGCGAGAAGGGGGGAGGGGGAGGTAGCGGGCTTATTTATCTCCTAGGATATATAGAGAGTGTCACGTTGACGCACGTTGCCACACGCAACTTGCTATCGTCGGCTAGGAGCGAAGCTAATGTATTAAAACCTGCGCGCACTATCGGCCACTCCGCATTTTTTCCAACACGCTGTCTGCCTCCGTACATACTACGGTCACATGTGTGTTAATAGAGGATACGTCTACGTAAAAAAAGTGTTTCATAGTATGGCATAAGTCATTGATCTACGATCCAACTAGTTTGCTGCTGCACTTCGTTTTCTCCTTCGTTTTCTCTCGTCCATTTCGCTCTTTTTTATGCCGTTTCTGGCCCTCTTTGGCCTTCTCAATCGAACCGTTGATCGCTGTTTCTAATGATGTCTTCAACAGCTATCGGAATCTTCGGATGAGGCCGGGTAAATGCTATTGGCAACTCAACATCATCACCTAACTTAATCTAGCCCGACGAGACTGAACTTAACGTATAAACTTACTCCGACTGACAATATAAAGTAAAATGGAATACACCAATGATCAGTGTCATTTGATCATGTCATTCGTATACGTAGTCAGCATAATATCGGATCGCAAGAGTAAACGTAATGCCCTGTACGGAATTGATGGATGTTTGCTTCGGATCAGCAAATTCAAGATTTTTGAGACACGCTGAATGCTTCCGTACCGCGAAGTTCATATCTGCTTCATATTCGGTATCCCTATTTCGATAATGCAACCCCGCGGACATCTATAACGTGCAGCGATAAATACTAAGAGGGTAGTTTTCCGGGGTGAGGCTCCCGCATCCTGTGGCACGCACTGGAGTTAAGCAGCCGTAATGGGTCGGCAAACACCCGCTGGACTGCCAAGTATCATTCGATTTATTGTCGAGGCTCTTGGGGTTACCGGCAGTCACGCTGCACCCGCCTACTTGCGGCTACGGGGTAGCTCAGGGGTCGCCCCTTCCGCAATTTGAACTCCGACTAAGATGTATACGTATTTGTACACCTATTTTTACTGTACATACTGAAATGTAGACCCGTGTGCCGTATGTGTGGGAGATGAGTGTGAGTCGGTAATCGGGATCATGAAGCAAATATTTATTACAATTACAATTTTTATCCTTTACGATTAGGTCGCAATTATAAAAATGGCTAATTATTCAAATAGTCATGCTCGATTAGGTTTTTCTCACACCTGTGTATGTATTACATGTACAAATTGATAATATATAGGATGAGTACTGAAATCCGTCGCATCGTTTCGTTTTGTCACTCAATCTGACGCATCAGAGCGTCAGTTACACGGCTCGTTTGATCAGCTCTTCCTCCTTTTGCTTGCGGTGGTTTGAGTCTGCAACCCTCTGGTACACAGCTCTATAGGGGTTCAGTTATACCGCGTGGAGTGAGTATTTGAAGCCTATGTACAGCCGGCGTGTCATTGCTAAAGAATTACGTTACCCGCCCATTAACTTCTGCAGAGCTCGGGAGCACGGGATTTCAAGGGTGTGCCGTCGTGTCGTGAAATCCAATAAACGAAAAAACGAATTTGCCATTAGCGAGGCACAACGGTTCTCCACTTCGTGATTCAAGACCGGGAATCACTGTTTTTTGAATCTACATAGGGGGCCGAGAAATAAATCAGCCCTAAAATTGATCGATCGCGATAGTTGATGTACGGAGTAGTTGATACGGTGGTACAAATCTGATAAAAATAATTGAAGATCCTCGTGAATCAAAATCCTGATTTTCATTGTTAAAGATCAGTGTCCTTCAAATCTCGAAAGTTCGAAGATATCGTATACATGCATATCTCAGTAATTTTGTCTTTGATATCGTTACCGGTGATGGAACAATATAATTTTCAGCAACGGATTAAGAATATTCATTAAGCAGTATTTTGTACCTCAATTCGAAAATTAGGGAGGTAACGACTGGAGATTCATACCCGAAAGTGTGCTAAACCTCAAAAACTTAATGGTACATCTTCGTAATAGAGACAGTTTTCTGTGCAAATTTTATCCTAATCAGTTCGCTGATTCATGTAGAATCCTGCTCACAACACATCCGTAGTCACGTACATCCGTTTCTGAAAATACTAGGAACTTTTTTTGACTGCCAAAACGTGCCATTTTGGTGGATTTAGGTGGTTTCCGTAATCCGAGGTTTTTTTGCGATGACAAATGCATCAATCACTCCGTTCACTAAAGACCATGCATCAGAATAGTACAGCACTAGTTGAAATTTGTTCATTTTTACTAGAATGCAATGTAGTTGACCAGTGAAACTAGATTTGAGGTAAGACAAACAGAATTGTATAAATCTGGAATCAAAACTGGACACAAATTGTTGGAAACTTGAATCTTAATTGAACAAGATTATTACAAAAAGGTATATAACCGGATCTGTATAATATGGTAGTGTTTATATAGTTATCCAGGCAGAACAAGCGTCACATTTCTGGCTAGATGCTATCTAACAGTCCGGCGCATCCAGACAGATCTAGCAGAAAACCCGTATAATTTCTATCAGAGAGATTTGACAGCAAGAGTTCTAAAGCTGACATTGTATTGCAAGCCAAACAAGAAATTCAGCTTCTCCGTGATAACTGTATTTTATATCACTCCGTGCGTAAAGTGCGACTTTACGCACGCGAGCGTGCGTATAATCGGACTTCACCCACGTTTGTGATATAAAATTTGGTTCGATACATGTGCAAAAGTCGTTTTTCCACTCGTGAGATTGTCACCCTCGCTTTGCTCGGGCGACAAACCTCCCACTCGTGCGAAAACAGACCTTTTGCACTAGTATCGTAATATACTATTATTTCACCCAATGTTTAGTTACGGTACCCAAACAGTGTATTCTTGTGATACTTGCATGGGAAGTTAAACGTGCGAAATAGCCGATTCCCTCCATGCGATGTGTGATACAAGCGTAAGTACGGCAATACCTAATACCGCAGGCTTTTATACATAAGCCCCTTTCTCTATTAATTCGCTCATATTGAATTATTGAAACTTTACTCTTCGCACTCCTTGTATTCTGCTCAATTTTCTGATTATAGATCTTGACGAACGAAAGAATATCAATTTCTGAAAACGATGAACCCAGTCGTCGGAACTTAATAAAACCCATCGGGTTATTTCGATCGCTAGCATCATATTTAATTTAGTATGCCGAGGGATAGAATCACCTTCGCTATCGACGAACTATGTCACTGGGGAAAAATGCTTTATCCATAAACTTCATAAAGTTCGTTGCATTTTCGTTGAAAATAAAAGCAACGCAGCTTTGAGGGACAATGACAAATGTAATGAGTTTTTATGTGATTGGTATCTATTTTTCTTCTTGTAGAAAGCCTTCATTATCAACATTCGTGACTTTTCGCGTGAACAGAAAAGTTCGCTCCATCGATGTATAAAACATCGATTCGAATACTATAAATTCGCCATTTTTACGAAATCCACATTCCCGAAAAATATGCAGTCACGCGTTTAAGAGGAGGCTAAGTTGGTTTTCATCGCACGTCCGACGGGCCCGGTCCGTCGTACGCAAGAATGGATTGTGAGAAGCTTGACCAAGATTGTATACCCTGTATAATATGAGAATTGTCAACTGAATCAAAGTAAAAAATGCAAAAAAAAAAAGATCGTACTACGCAAGCGTGCATATAATTGGACTTTACGCGCGTTTGTGATGAAAAATTTTGTTCGATACATGTGTGAACGTTGTTTTTACACTCGTGAGATTGTATACCCTGTATAATATGAGAATTGTCAACTGAATCAAAGTAAAAAATGCAAAAAAAAAAACATCGTACTACGCAAGCGTGCATATAATTCGACTTTACGCGCGTTTGTGATGAAAAATTTTGTTCGATACATGTGTGAAAGTTGTGCGAAAACAAACCCTTTCACCCGCGTATCGAAGTGTACTAATATAGTTTGAAAAATGGCTTAGGTTGGGCGAGCTTTACTTTCAGTCATGTGATCTGAGTGTTCATTTGGTTCGAAACAAAGGCATGAAACAATGTATGTCGTTACTCTCATAACCTAAACTTTTCCTGCAGAGAGAGATAAAAGTGAGTTTTAAGAGCATGCTGGAGTCAGGCTTTACCCACCGTACCCGGTTTTCACTTGTTTTCACTGATAGCAAAGCCTACGCGTCACGAACGCGGAAAAGGAATTAATAGCGCAATTCTGTATTGAATTCCGAAGATTTATATTGCAAAACTTCTTTATTTCATGCACTAATAGAGACAGGAAATGGTTTTCTGCACAAAATGATAATTGTCGATGTCAACTGGTGGTCGCGGCCATGTTGGGCGTTTCGCTCGTTGACATCGACAATTATCATTTTGTGCAGAAAACCATTTCCTGTCTCTATTAGTGCATGAAATAAAGAAGTTTTGCAATATAAATCTTCGGAATTCAATACAGAATTGCGCTATTAATTCCTTTTCCGCGTTCGTGACGCGTAGGCTTTGCTATCAGTGAAAACAAGTGAAAACCGGGTACGGTGGGTAAAGCCTGAGTCAAGCATGCTCTTAACTCATGAATTATAGTATATTATGCACCTAAGGGCGAAAAGTTGTTTTTGACGAGTGCGAGGTTGTATCACGAGGCGAAGCCGAGGGATACAATCGCACGAGTCTAAAACAACGTTTGCCCTGTGGTGCATACGATATTTTATACACCAAAGGGAAATAAAGTGGTTTTTCCGGCTGGAACAGGGCAATAAACCGCCGTTTATATCCCTGAGGTGTATAAATTCTTTGACTATGAAAAGTTAGTTTCTTTGAATAAAAATTTGAACATTCTTTTATAAAACGAAAAATGTTAGTCAACTTATTGACAGATCTACTCAGTGTACTTTTAGTTAGTGAAAACTGTGGAATAGTTCTTGGTTTCTGAAGTATTGAATCTGAGAAGTAGCTGGACCAATTTTACTTCTAGGTGTCATGTACAAAACATATGTAGCTATGAACATATAGCTACATGTATATATGTATGTATTCATTATATGTATCATTTAAACATCGAAGATGAATCCCAGCCGCCGCGCGCCGCCTGCTTTAATATTCATAGAATTAGTTGGGGGTGACGAGGAGTCGGTGAGGAGGCAGGCGGGCAGGGATATGACGATGCTTCCGCGTGCCAGGCAGAGCCTTGGGGAATCGAAAATTAATTAAAAGCTAAAATGTGCATAGGCGAGAAAAGTGGTTGGGAGGCGAGATGAAGATTATGCTCTGAATATGGGCGTGGGACGGTAGCACTTGCACCGCTTTCTGGGGACTCGAAGAGCGAGGAAATCGAGAAGCGAGGTGACAGCATTTTGAAAGGCCATCAGCTACCAAAATATTTGACCAAGTCCGTCCCTGCAACCCACAGGTCAGATCGTGCCTATACAGCGGGAACGAGAAAGGAAAAACTCAAAAGAATTCGTTCGAAGTTTCTGATCACTTTCCATAGGCACAAGAGGCATTCTGAAATTTATATCGGTAGATACGTAAGCATGAACGTAGCATGATGAGCCAGATATCATACTGCACTGGGTGATCACTGAAGATTAGCTAATGGCATGTTCATATTCACCCGGTTTTTTCTTTCGCCGATTGTGCGAAACGTATAGTTAAGGGATCTGACCATCATGAATTTTCATTTATAACTGACATTTAATTAACAGGTGCGACTCTATCACTCGGCATTTTGAATCATGTGTTTGAAGAAATCGATCGGGTCGAGTCAAGAAACTGACATTTAACCTTTATCTACAATTTATGCAGTCGCCAGTGTTCCGAATTCCCAATATTGCCGAAGTTATAGGTATTTTTACGCAAAACCCCGGGAAAAAATGGTTTAGATCTAATTCGCATCTCCGGAGATCTAATTTAGAACTAAGTAGATCTAAATTTTGGAAAATCGTAGATCCACCTAGATCTATCCAGATCTCCGAGGATTTTCGTAGATCTACATAGCTTCGAATTGATCTACTGTCATGTTCGAATGCTCATGCTTGTTAGATCTATGTACATCCACCTAGATAACGTTAAATCTACTTCAGATCCAGCTGGATCTGAGATGAGTAGATGGAATAATCGCAGCAAAACGTTGTTGCTCACTGAAGCCAAGTAGATCTACTCGGATCTGAGTAGTTCTGGTACCGTATTTGGAAATATTCCAAGTCTCTCTGGACTGATTGGACCATAAGTATGCCAGAGACGCACGTATTTTCAGAAAGCGCCTCAGCTCATCTAGTATGGTACAGGTTTGGTAATCCGAAGTTCGAGGGTTCAAATCCGATTTGTTCGAATTTCACAATTTGTTTTTTTAATTTTTTTCTCCTTACTCGTATTCACGATTTCTTATTCTATGATGATAGTGAGTATTTTTTCATTATAGTTATGCAATTAATCAATGTTTTTTCAATTCATTTCCGGAATTGACATTGACATAAAAATTAGATCTATTCCAAAATTTATATCTACGTAGATCTAAAGCATTTAGATCTACATAGATCTAAAGCATTTAGATCTACATAGATCTAAAGCATTTAGATCTACATAGATCTAACTGATTTTTTCCCGGGACGGCGAGGCGTTGCTGTAGAACGATGCCGTGGTTCGACCATGGTGCCGTATCGACGATTATCAGATTTTAATCAGGAAATAGATTCAAGATTGAAGTCTTCTCACTATAAAGCTCGCGAGTATCGGAGTAAAAACTTAGTGTACTTGATTACAACTTATGGCATTGGGATAAAAAAATCGCTGATTGAAGGTCAAACGAACAAACACCGAACCATTGCTTAAAAAACTGCACTCCTACTTTCTTTCGAGCTTATTTCGGAATAATTTTTTGTTGCCTGATTGCGTATAATTTTCGGAAACGACTGGTCCAATTGACTTGAAATTTGGACACAATGCTCTTAGTGCATCATCCAGAATGTGGCATACGGTTTTTGCGTTAGGTTGGTTAACTAACCCTAGAAGTACAGACCTATTCTCTTTACCTTTTGAGTACCGAGTGGTGTGAATATGCACCCCACGCGTTTCTTGCTCGTACTAACATTCTATGGGCAAATAATGGGACTCGTAAATACATGAATCAAGCAAATTCAATTTTATTGCAAAATAATTGGAGAAAAATCCGTTTAACTTCCCTAAAGTAGTGAACAAAACGAAGAAAACGTAATTTTTCAAGTTTGCCTGGGTGAATATCCACCCAGTCCGTAGGTACTTCTAGGGTTAATTTTTTTCTTTCATATTCTTACGCTTGAACATTTTCGTGGAAAATTCAGTTTCTTGTTTATTTTCTTTACAAATATTTTTATAATGATAGGAACAAAATCCGTACGCTCCACTTAAGTAACACTCTTTGGGAATAGAGTGATTTGTATTCAGATAGAGCCGCCCTAGAGATTCATCTGTAGTCAACTATACGCGTGTGTCGCGCGGAAAACCTTCACGGCAATAAATGCAGCGCCGCAATTTTTCAGTATTTTTAACGAAATTTGAAAGACATGTTTATGAAACCATGTACTAGCATGTGTCTAACAATCAATAAATTCCGTTGCAAATTATCGAGTTGACAATTTTTTTCATCCTAAGCCTATTCTCCGCGTGGCCAGGGTGGTCAGACCCCTGAACACGAGAGCGAGGGGCTATTCACTCCCAGAATCACAGAATCGCTACGTGATCTGTGCGATTTTGGAATCGCATAGCGTGATTCTGGCATAGGATGGTGCGATTCCTGAACCCCATTGACGTGATTCCGCGTGATTCTAGCCATTTTCAGGAGCCAGAATCTTTGAAAGGCACTAGCAATCCTCAACATTTTGTAGACTCACTGCGATTCCGGGTCACGTGACTTGTCGACAGGCTCATTCAAGTGATTCCTGAGCGATTTCAGAATGATTCCGAGAAGCACCACATAAGTGATTCCTCGAGTAAATAGCCGTGTCGTGGATACACTGTTGCACAAATCGTCGGTAAAATAATGCACGTCGATTGAGAAATTTTCAATATCAGACTTCGATAAAACAAAAATTCATTGAGTCACTGTATATTGAATGAAGTGTTTCTTTTGAAATAATCATAGAGCTCGACCTATTCGAAATCCATTGAGTGAGAGGTTTCAAGATTTGAGCATGATTTTGCTTGAATTTATTTCCAGAGACGAGTGCTTCCGTGAACTGTTATAAATCTGAGTCGGCAAAATGATCCTTGCGAGTTAGGTATTTTCGACAATCAGACTAGTATTCGACAGCCGACCAGCTATCAGCCAGTTAAACCTGTGTGTTGACTAACTAGCCTAGTAACAAAATGCGCCTACGAGTAGCAAGTAGGTAACAGAATCCTAGCAGGCAATTGACGCCGAATAACAAACCCATACCTATACAGGACCGTAATCGGCTCGGGGTGGTGTCAAGTTACAGTGAACGGCATCCAACGTCAGCGTCACTCACCCTAGAATTTTGACTCCATAGCTGATGATGGATTCTGAACCGCGAAATGCACTCAATCCACTCGACTCCAAGTGTTTATCCTGCAATTAGGTAGGAACTTATGGGGTGTGCACGCAATTTCTCGGCACGCCACGCGACCCCGTTTTCGATCCGCCTACATCCACATCCTCGGCTTCAGTTTCGTTCATATCTTTCAAGGCCTTCGGCTACGCTTAAGGTCCAATCCCAATCGCGGTTCCGCGGTCATTGGGCGAGTCGCGTGCTAGTGCACGTGCCTACCAACTCGACGCCTAATTGAGTGATTGGAGGGCACTCGTTCTGTCGGGGTTATAATAGCTATTGTAGAGGGGCGTGCTTATCTCTGCGCTGCAGCGAAGCACCATCGCGGCTACGACTGCTTGACACCCTCAATTGAAGCGTGGCGAGAATTGGGGAGAACTGTAAACTTGCAAGCGCTTCATTCGTTCACAATGTGGTTGTTATTATTGTAGGTATCCAGCCAATACGATACTAATTTCGAACCCTATTTTGGAAATGCTTCAAGGAATTTCAATCTGAATTCATCTGTGATGTCAGTCAGTAAATCACAATAAACATAGGTGTTAATTTTCATACTCGTTCAATGAAAATACATATGAGGTCAACTCAACGGAGACGTTACAGGGAGAATAATATACATACGCAGAACGGAGCTCGAAAGAGAGTAGAAAGCGAACCAGAAATAATTAAGCGTCGGGCGAGTGTCGCGCCTTCGCACGAGGCAGGCATTATAGGTATGCTGCCTTTGGTGTACGTATCGAACTCTATTTTTTTACGCTGACTCGAAAGTCCGATTTGCGAACTCTTTTGACGCACATGCTTACGAAAGACTCCTTTCGGTGCCTATGAACCATGCTCCAAAGAAGACTTTCCACGCAAGTTCGCCAGAAATGAATTTTTCTCGACTCTCCTACTCACCTTGAAACGCATTATGAATTATTGTTATAGTTCGGAGGAAGCATAAGATTCAGCCACGAACTTTGAACATTACTGCTCGAAAAAGTACATATGTGTTTATTTTGGCCGGATTCACAAAAACTTTTGAGATACAGTGATCGAGCTGTACAGGGTGTATAAAAATGATGTGTCGCCGCTTCGCCAGATGATTGTCCAGATCGAGATCGGTGAAGATCTGAAAAAATATATCCCCGCAAAATTGTCGTTGACCCTTATTTTCACGGTCAAATGGGACAAAAAAATGTTATTGCTCCAAAAAATTCTACTCGTCGAGAGGAACAAAAGTCTCTGAGGAACAATGGGTGTAAGCTGGATCTTCCTCCAAAAAATTGTCTTCCACAATAAGTCTTCCTCCAAAAATAGTCTTCCACAAAAAGTCTTCCTCCAAAAATTGTCTTCCACAAAAAGTCTTCCTCCAAAAATTCGACTACCACAAAAAGTCTTCCTTCATAAACATCTCTAAAAAAGGATTGAAATCAGATGTAACTGCCAAGTACAACAGAATACGAATGAAATCCTACTACATGGCGTTGTGCTCGTTCGCTCGCTGCGCTCGCTCACTCGATTGGTTTTTTAAATAATTTGTGACGTCATAAAAATTAGGAGCAAAAAGTGACCAACCGATAAAATTGTAGAAAAAAAATACGAACACATACATTTGTGAAAAAAAATTGTAGAACAAAGTTTTGAAAATAAAAATTTGAAAAGAAAAATTTTAAACAAAATTTTGTCCGTGGTACTTTGCGGGCCAGGTGTGGGCAAGTGAAATTAGGTTACATGTTTACGTGACAGTCTAATACATTGCTATAAAAGCCCGCCAAGTACCACTCCCAAAATTTTGTTTAAAATTTTTATTTTCAAATTTTTATTTTCAAAACTTTTTTCTACAATTTTATCGGTTGGTCACTTTTTTCTCCTAATTTTTATGACGTCACAAATTATTTAAAAAACCAATCGAGTGAGCGAGCGCAGCGAGCGAACGAGCACAACGCCATCTAGTATTTCATTCGTATTCTGTTGTACTTGGCAGTTACATCTGATTTCAATCCTTTTTTAGAGATGTTTATGACGGAAGAGTTTTTGTGGTAGTCGAATTTTTAGAGGAAGACTTTTTGTGGAAGACAATTTTTGGAGGAAGATTTTTTGGGGAAGACTATTTTTTGGAGGAAGACTTATTGTGGAAGACAATTTTTTGGAGGAAGATTTTAATGTACTTGGCGAAGGTTTTTGCACCAGAGGTGCTTTTTTGGGGGATATCACTCCTTTTTGTAAAATTACGTTGAACCACCTGATATTTGTGCTCGCTCGCTACGCTTGCTCAGTCGAATTTCTATAATTCATAGAAGACATAGAAGATATTGTACTCCAACGAATAAGTATAGGTGAAGATTGTTATTCAGATAAAACGAAGGTATTTCGCTATGGAAAACAGACCCAATAAAACTCTGAGAAGTCTATTAGACGAATATGGAACGCTAATATGCAATTATCAGAGTCTTCGAATAAAACGTTATTGTTTGTCAACTGGCTGTCATATAAAGCAGCCAATATATAATGAAGTTAACAAATTGGTGAATATTCCCAACGTGTAACCCTGCGTGCAACCCTCCTTTTTCCTCATCCGAACTTGAGACCGGCATTGGTGGAGTTACTTGCACGCAGGGTTATAACTAGTTGCCGCTGTCATGTCATTATTTATAAATTTGCGAATTTGAATTTTGAATATATACGTATATATAAAGAGTCCGTCCAGTACTTTTGTATACGGTATGCAGGGTGCGGAAAAAACTGTAACCCTCCTGCGGTGAAACTGTAGAAGCAAGGAATTTTGGCAGCGGTGGGCAAAATCTTCTGCGCGAGGTTTCTTGCGCTTACACCTTCATCGGAGAAGGCTGAAAATTTTTTTTCACAGTCTATACTACCATTACTCAGGAACTGTTGGAGAAAAAATTTATTTGACATCTGATAGCGATTCACAAAATTTCACCGAAGTCTCCCCTCAAGGGAATACGTTGGCCGGATGAATACTTTTCAAATTGTCCGACAATGAACTTCAGCATAAGTGGAAATCCGTATCCTGCCATGCTCCAGTATAATGTTTTTATGATTTCCTACAAAAATAATAACAGTATGGAAATATCAAAATCAATT
Source organism: Euura lappo (assembly GCA_018257835.1). Taxonomy (NCBI): domain Eukaryota; kingdom Metazoa; phylum Arthropoda; class Insecta; order Hymenoptera; family Tenthredinidae; genus Euura; species Euura lappo. The sequence continues at coordinate 38,366 of JAEUYN010001134.1, forward strand.
AATAACTGTCGATAAACACTCAATAAAGTCTTCCGAGGTGGTACTTCTGTTATTAGATTGCATGGCAAGATTCGTCCGTTCCCTCCGGTCCATCAAGGTATTCTTATCGTCAGAATCCGATGATTTGACGTCGTGTTACTCGAGTGCTCCAAGAGCTGTTCCGCAACGTGAAAATTTAAAGCTAAGTCATCGAAGAAAACCTCCGGAGCATACTGCAGCGTACACATTTTCTCTGTGGAGCTAGAACTAGGCGTGGAAAAATATAACCAAAACAATTGAATGATTTAAACGTAACTCCTGAAACCGGGTAGGAAATGTGTACGGAGCTCTATAATCGCCTCGAAGCGTATTCCGAGTTACGTCTGCTCTAGACTGTCCGCCGAGATATACGTCTGTTATTCCTTAGGACTCGTCGAATATCAATAAATCGCTCGTCCGAATTAATATTTTTACACAAGACAGAGCATGATGCGAACGTTCAACAACGTAGAGTATTATTTCAATTCAATCACGATGTAGCACGATCAATCCCATAGGTTATGTATTCCCAAATTTCAATGACTTATCTCATTCTCGTAGAAATCATATATTCACTTCAGTGGAGAATCATAAATTTCATTGTTTCTTATCCCATCATAAATAAGTCGTAAATAACGTCACATTATTATAATATTTCCAACGGTAACAATAGTTAACATATGCGAATTCGTGATAAAAACTGTTGTTGACCGCTTCGTCGACCTAGCAGAACCTAACCTCACTTAATCTAGCAGCCGCACTAGTAGCCGACATGCAAATTATAAAAACGACCAATGTTCCCGAAGCCTGTGATTGACCTAACTGGTTCAGATTCATAACCTCATAACTTAATTATACGTCAAACTGGCTCACATCTTGATTTTACTTATCACACGTAGCAATAATGAGCAGACCGAAATGTTCAGTTACTGATCGATTCTCTCGATCTATTACATTTAAAAATGGCGGCTCGTTTACATGACACAAGTGCCATCTAGCCGCGGAGGTGGTGTATTCAGATATAATATATACCATTGCCGTAGAGGCGAAACAGCTCCCGTTCGGGTAGCCAGGTTATTTAATTATTTTTTAATTAATTATTCGAGTTTTCTTCACGGTATATTGAGAATATACATGTTATATTGAATTCTACATCTGAAAATACTTCGCGCAAGACTCATCAATCGGAAAATAGAAGAAACAGCCGAAAAAATCTGCCGAATTCAATCTCAACAACAGCGCCACCTGGGGATGACTACGTGTACTTTCTCTATACTCGTCTGCTCCCTGCGTAGTCTAAAATGGAGATCGCCCTTCTTCCCTAATTTTTCATACTCATAGCGATTTGCAAAGCCACGTGGCTGGGGAGGAGATGACGGAGACGAAATTCCTTGAGTGAAACGGACCTGCCAGATTTTTCAAATGATAATATCTCATCTTCTCGTGCATCGATTCGACCGAAATAGGGCTTAAATGAAATCTTTTCGTGCCGCCAATCTAATATTAATTCTTATAAGACCCATAGATATCGCGAAATGGAAGAAAACTGAGATTCTGATTACCCCCACCACTGCGGACAGCTCCCGTTCGGGTAAATAGACTCGGTGAGTCTACGCGCGGCACTGACTAAATTTTATTGCTACCGACATCGAGGTTATGGTATAACCTTGCCAATTTCTTCGATTTTGCGGCGTTTGAAAAAAATTTTTTTTTAATGTACTTGGCGCGAGACTTTACCGAGTCTCTTGATATTTGTCATTGAATAGGGCAAAGGCCCTACTTTCTTTTTTTAAAGAATGAACGAAAAAATTCTCAAAACATCGAGGACCGGAAGATTGATTTTAAAGTCTCTTCAAATATGAATCAATAGAAGAATAATAATATTTCAGTGCGAAAGAATAACACCTCATTGTCAGTGGGAATTGAGGGTCCCTAAGGGTTGTTGACGCATAGAATGATTATATGAACATCGGTTAATCCTTCAACATGAGTTTCACGTGAATTCGGAAATAAGGAATTCGTCACTTGAATCAATTATCGATCCATCTCAAATTGGAACACAAGAAAAAGATTGCGCAGCCTGTTGGTGAACTATGTGAGCTATAATTTCAACCAATAGTTCGCGAACAAAAATTAATGGTAACCGCATTATATAAATCAACAAAACGTGAGTGGGATTTATTAAAAAAATATATTTTATTCCGATTATCACATGGCTACACAGAGATGATAGAGGATCCTACATACATCACTCCCAAAGTGAATTATGATGCCAACTTCTCTTTGCTGTGTTGGTGCCATGAGACTAGCTGTAAAAATTCTAAACATTAGTTTTAACAGAAATGTGAGTCTACTGATCTTAAGGGGTTATACACGTTCTTGCCTAGGAAAATAAAGGGTTTTGCTCGATTTTGATCTAGATTGCATCTAAACATTATTTTATTCAAACGAACTATATGGTATCGAATAGTATCGGGTTTGATGTGTATGGAAAATAATTTTCATTCAAAATTTTGAAAAATTGGGAAAACTACGGCCCCTGCCCTGAAACGGCAGTTTTTTAATTAGCTGTGGCGGGGACAAAAATTCCTGGAAAACCAATTTACCGATCAATCTGAAATTTGCAGGTGTTGTTTCTGATTACAGTAGCTAGTTCGCGAACGAAGGATTTTTTTTCGAATGAAAATTTATATTTTTTTGTTGCTGAAAAACTCCATTTTTGGAACATCAAAAATCGATTTTTTCGGAAAAACCATCGCCATTTCCGTAAGAAAAATTTTTTTTTTTTGCAAAATCCCTCGTTCACGAATTTGGTGATACTATATCGTAATGTGTTCTTTTTTCTTGTTTATTTCAGTTCAGCCGTTTCGGATTTATTGTTGTCACCGCAAACGCTAATACAAAACGGGCTTTTCGGGGCAAGGGCCGTAGTTTCCCCAATTTTTCGAGATTTTGAATGAAAATTATCTCAGATACGCGCGAAATCCGATACTATTCGATGCCCTAAAGTTCTATCAAATAAAATAATGTTCGGATACCGAAAAAAAATCAAGAAAAACCCTTTATTTTCCGGAGCAAGAACGGATATAACCCCTTAATTAAAAATAGGATAGATTTTACCTACACCAGGTAACATAAATCTGATATGTTTATCTAGGCATTCCAACTAACACTATGATTCTATTTTCGAAAGGTTTTGCTGTTAACAACAAACGCGACTGTTATTTTACTGCACTGGAATATTATTATTCTTCTATTGATTCATATTCAAAGGGACTTTAAAATCAATTCTACGGTTCTTGATATTTTGAGAATTTCCGTGTTCTTTAAAGGCCCTATTCAATGAGAAATATCCAGCAGAAGCAGAACGAGTGCGCAGATCGCATGCGCCGACCAGAGACAAGCCGAAACATTTACTCGGCACTTTTGGCGCGATATTTAAATGAAACGGCAACATAATATATCGATCGCGGGGACATGAAATACAACTTACGTAAGATCGTGTGCCCTCCCCCCGCGTAAGCATCCATAAAGATTCACCATGCCCCGGGAGTGCTTACGTAATTTATGAACGGCCCCTCAGCCATAGACCAAGGTGAAGATGAGAACGATTTATATCCACGTAAATTCTGCATACATTGCTTATAGGTATAGAAATGACACACGTGTCCGCCATAGCTACAATACGAACGTGTATAATGCGTCAAGTGCCCTTTCGTAAGAACAACAAACACTGCATGGTGCAAAACGGGGGATGCCGTAGAGTGCGTGCGAATAATGGTATCCGAAAGTCTTTTCCCATCAGGAACCAATTGCTATTCTGGGCTATTGACTCCGTGGCGCTGGGAGGCGATTTTTCAAGCACCATTATTGACGTACACTGTACTGGGATGGTGAAAGGCAGTCAGAACGAGAATTACAACAAGTGTAGAAGATCCCACGGCAGGATTCAGTCCCGGGATTCCAAGTCGGTTAGCGCCACACTTCCCAGTCTCCATCAAATCAACATTGCGGGTCGGACCCATGGGCCCAACATGAAGATGCTTGCAACCCCCTCCACATGACAGGGATACATCTTTTGGATGCACGCGACTAAACATAGTCCTTAGATTCGATATCTTCACACAAATTGTCACATGTAATCGAAAATTTGGAGGTCGAATTTGTTCATTATGTTTACCCGTTTGTATAGAATATTTAGGAATATTTGTTTACATGTAAGGTTGTACTGAAAAAAGTCTGGAGACGATGCTATTGAAATTAAATATTGAATGGTGTTATTAGTCTTATGGTTTCCACATATAACCAGATTAATGCCGCAGATTTTGGGTCTAATTTTTGTGACTTTATTTCGACTGCGGGTATATTATTCCTTCGAAAGTTGGAACTTCAAGTCGAGGAAATCTTCCGTCGCGGATATACCAACCTACTATGTTGATATCCAAAACCTTGAATAGCGGAACCACCAAAGACCGAGGATTTTTCTCCATCTCTCGAATGCTACGAGGGTGACTTCAGGGGTCGGGGTGGACTGGGGTTTATAGAGACCCTCGACGACGAGCGTTTCTATGGAAACCGGCGCTACCGAGACGCGCGTAGGTACGTAGACGAGGCAACGCCACCGTCAGCTATGTATAACCTGGATGGAGGTAGCTTATGTACCCCACCTATATATACTGCATTCGTATAGGTTGTATCTATCTGTCTGTGTACTACGCTGTACATAGCCGCTACAACATCGCGGTAAGCGGCTTAGGTCCCTCCAGAGTTCTTCACTCGTCTTCGGAGGCCAGCGAGGGTGCTTCCTGGAACGGAGACCCTCCGAGTCATCCTTGTTCTACGCCTTCTTCAAAAGAAGACGGAGAAAAAAAGTTTATCACTCGTGGGACGAATGCGCGAGGAAAGTAGCTACAGAACTGCATGGTGATTGGACACAGGTAAACCAATACCAGGTAGACGAATATTTAGATGTATCCAGAATCCCTTATTAATTCCTAGTTTTTTCCCCATTTCCTATTTTATGCAAATTACAGTGGACGTGTAACTACTTCATTTAAATCTGAATTTCATCGTAGGGAATATTCAAATTCATTATTAAAGAGTGGTTGTCTCTAAAATCTCGGAATATCTCTCGAAGTCTCGTTCGCTTTTTACGTGTTCGATTGACGCTGTAGGGTCAATAATTCCGAAACACCAAGAAGTACACGGTCTGAAATTCGGAAAATCAAATTGATGAAAGTGCGAAATAAGGAATGGCCATATAATGACAGGCGTATATAGTGAAAACCTAAAAATTCCGAACCATAGAACACAGAAAATGAGCTGATTTGGGCTGACTATGAACCAGATTATCAACTTCCCGTTATTTATTTCGGTCCCACCTAATTGGATTAGTAATTTTCAATTGAACGAATCTGACCTCATTCTTGATCAGCGATTCAAAAAACCTCTAAGTACCAATATTTTTAAAATCCCAGATATTTTATTTGTCTTCCCCCAGCAAATTGGATTCCCCATTTTGAATTTCACAAACCTGACTTCGGATCCGCAATTAGTGATCCAAACAACCTTCGAGTACCGACCGAGTACATTTCCAATTATACGATTTTAGCATATCCAATACGCCAAATGAAAAATTTCGCAAATTGACTCCAAATTCGTAATTGGAGACCCAAAAACCTTACACTACCAGATTTCATTCAATCGATTCGCAAGCCATACCTATCCATTTCAATTATATTTTTAAGAATCCTGTTATTCCAATCAACCGACCAAAGCCGAAATCAAATCAGTTCTAAGTTTGGAGAAGCCGCGTCGATTAGGTCTAATTTCATAAAAATCCGGTACCTTGTTGTCGAGATATCGTCCCGACAAAAATTGGATCTCATGCATATTTTCATACATACATACATACAAGCACTCAAACGTCAAAGTCAAAATAGTGGGGGGGGGGGGGTTGATTCTCTGGACCTCAAAACGTGAAGATCCAGTGAAACCCGTGAAAACAGAGAAACGGAAAGTTACAACTTTCAGAATTACAAGCAGCGATATATTTGAATGGTCGAGATAGCAAATATGCTCTTCAAGTTGTGTGTTCACAATTTAGATTCGTTCTTTTTACGATAATTAACAATTCGGAAATCATAATATGAGCGCTTAGATCAAGAACCCGGTAGGTCACAATTTCAAAAACCAATTAATAGAAGGGCAAAAGTAGCGAGAAGAAGACATTGAACGAACTCGACATATTGCCAGTCAGAGTATCACTGTTTCTGGACTTTGATTTTCGACATTGTGTGTTTTTTTCTCACTTTACTGACTAATATAAATATGAGAGACTCTAAATTTTCAATTTCAGAAGTATACATTCTTCAAGCAGTTTGTTCGAAATTGTGACTGTTGGGAAATTATGTACCATGAGACTCCAGAGTGTAAAGTACTGACGGGACCTTGGACGGTTGTGCGGCGTTCGGAAGATTACTTTACTGTAGGATTCTGTTTTCGATTTCAACTAAAATTACTGATAAATTTTTTTTTAACGAAAATTAGTGAGGATAAATAAGTTTCCGTGTATAAAATAGTCATTGGACTTCTTGATCGACAATATAAATTTGTTTCAACTTATCTGACGTTAATTGAAAACTCATATTTCTTAAATTCGGAATCTCGGCCAGTGTACTTTTCGGTCTTTTGGAATTATGGACCTCACCCTATCTGTCTGCTGCACACTCGAAAGTACCGAACTAAGGTAGGTATAAAAATATTATGAAGCTCCTCAATCTTTTCCGATACCTATTTGGGAAAAGAAGTTCCGACAAAAATCCTGTATTATACGTGGTCAATAATTTCTGTCAAAATCGCAAACAGAATCGCACAATGAAGTAATTTCGCTAACGCCGCACTGCCGGGAACCCAAGGCCCCGACAGTACCTTACACTCTGCAGTCTCATGGTCCGTAAGGAAGCCCTAACAGTACGAGCTCTTGCATGGCTTCAGTCGATGCATCGATTCGCACGGGTTGATTAATACAACGTAGGTGAATTATACATACGTAAAGCATAGCTTTGCTTAGTAACTGAATTAAAAGTCGGAAAAATCATGCATAGTGAACACTATTATAACCGAAGACGGAATCAAAGCAAAACCAATGTAAGTACTACGAAATTTCAGTGATGCGGAAATTGGAAAGGATATCGAAGACTTTTGACTCACCGTCCTCTATTTTCAGCGAGAAAGGGAGATAATTGTGATCGCCTCTAAAATTCAAAGTCAAGTTCTCGATCTTCACGTTTTGAGGATCAGCTCCAACCACTTTCACTCGTACATCTGGGTGTGTGTATGTATACATGCATGTGAACCCAAATCCTCATTCAGATTTGCAAAACTGGAAATCGCAAATCCAATATGCTGTTCAGGAAATCTAAACATAACATCTGGATTTTTATTAAAATTTGTACACGATGGTTTCTTTCGGGTTGTTGAGAACGTATTTGACATGCAGGCAAAAAAATCAGAGAGTATCGTGGATGTACCGTTCGTGGCAACTTTACATTTCTTTCCGTTGTGTTCGCTGTATCGAGTGTTATATTTCAAGAAAATGAATGTTGTGGAACTGCTGTCGACTAATGTTTTGATTACCTTCTACTTAATTCGAAATTAATGTAAATGGATATGTCGATGTCGAGCAGTTTAGGTGATTCCTTATGAGAAGTTTTAAGAGATCCCTCGAAAAGTGAACTACAATTTTTGTATTCAGAGTTCTCCTGATTCATTAGGTAACCTATATTTCATTTCATCCGTTATACATTTCATTTTTGCGGTTGGGATTCTAGAATCTGACACACAACCTGAAATATCCGAGAAATATTGACTTATTCACGTTGGCCAGAAATACTACAATAAAAATGTCCATGTACCATTTGTGCCACCTGTTTTGATCGCAGACTGTCACAGATAAAATGTAATTCGCGTAACTATAGGTACTTTATGTGACATGACAAGGGAAAACGAGTAGATTATATTTGTATGTCTCTAGGAAATTATAACTATTCCTACTGACAAAGAGTCTACTTCTATAAATACCTAGATGTGTTGTACTTGACGTTATGAGGTTAGGGTACCTCTAGGAGTCTCAGTTCTACGGTGGTCGCCACTGTGTTTGAATCTAAATATGACATTTGCGGCCACAAATGGTGAAAATAGCGTATGCAACATAATTGGCTATTTTTCGAATAATCGCAATCAGATATGATTTCAAATGCTGCTGATAAGGAGAGGCTCCCGGTCACGGATTTCGGCTAAACTCGCAAGGTGGTTTCTTCGGCACAAAATATGGGGCCTCTGATGCTTAGTTTCCTCTAATGAGCCTTTCTTCAATCCATTCGTGATTGATCAAATCAGCAGTTTAATCAGCACAAAGACATGGCAAATGAAATCTATGGTAAAATTTTGCTTCAAATATTCATTTGCAATGTAGATTTGTGCAGATTCAATGATAGGGTCTCATCAAGTCAAGGGTAAACGGATTATTCTGCAGTGTCAGTGGATAACCCATGCATTTTCGCAGTTATAATGTATACTCAATCAAGTGAAGAAAGGCCCATTCGATGAAACTGAGCATCAGGGGCCTCATATTTTGGGCCGAAGAAACAACCCTGCAAGTTTCACCGAAATCCGTGACTCGGAGACCTGATACTCTGCTTGTGAGTCGATTCTCTGTACCTTCAAGGTTGTATTGATCACTCGTTCAGTTTCACATTTATAATAACGTGCATATTATACGCAAGCAAATACCCGAAGATGCTTGTAGTAAAGATCCATTTTTCCAACATGAAGAAATATTACTAATTCTGAAAACAGCGATGAATCACCGAAAGCTACACGCGTGCATGCTCACGTATTTTCTACCATATTTGAGATAATTCTCTTTTTGAATCCCCGTTTTTCTGGAGAAGGAAGTTATTCCAATCACCCCGATAATAAAAATCGAGTTTTCACTAGCCAAGTTTTGAAATCTAGAGAATCACCTCTGATCATTTTCAGATGGACATCTGCGTGTGTGGCATGTGTGTATATATTTGTACCTGTTACATTTGTGTCCAAAGGTTTTTGGGTTGCTAATAATGAATCTAAGGGTAGATTCGCTGGATTCGGAATGGCGAAAATGGCCAGTAGCTAAGATATCGACTGGGACTCGAATTGTTCTGGATATGTTGTCAGCAGAGATCGGCAAGAATGATAATTCCAGGAACATTTAGGGGTATATATTACCATTGTTTCGGAACTTGCAAATATGGTTCAACAGAATTAAAAATATTTTTCTAATTAATGCTGGTTGAGCGTACAAATATTCATGAGTTAATAATAATATTTCAGCCATTAATAATTTGTTATACTTCGGAAATCTGTCATTTAAATTATCCTATTTGAAATTCTATGGTGAGCGATAAATTCGAGAATAAATTGCTCACGTTAAACTTCTGATTTCCAGAAAATTCATCAGTGAGGTAAAAGTAATCATTAATTTTTCGGAAAATGGTCAATTTATGAAGAATAATTTGCTAATTATTAAAAAAATCAGTAATGCGAAAGGCTAAATTACTCATTTTTGTAAAAATGATCAATTAGTGAAGGATGACGACTAATTATTCAAAAATTGGTGGTCAACTGAATCGACAAAAGTCATCTTCATGAAGATAATATGACCGAAAGGATTCCCCGACGAAGCGTTTTGATTAAAGATCATTATGCTGAATTCGACCCTCCGATCTATGTATTGTATAAAATCATCAAATTCCTTCAAGTGGGATCGGTATCAGTTGGTGTGGAGAAAAAAGTTTTCGGGTAAATGATTCAAGATGAACGCAATACTGTCGGAAAAATATAATAAAATGTTTCGAATTCGGTATCTGCTCTAGTGAACCATTACAACAAATCAAGATGTTATTGCTTAACGTATAGTACTGAAATGAAATTGTGTCAATACTACGTATCACTTTTCGGAATGACTGATGCATGAAATACAATGTACTGAGGTACGGGTGTAGGTACATAAAATTCTTCAATAATGTTACGTGACTGACTACTCATTTTTTAATTTAAATTAATAATTTATTCGTCATTAATTGTCCATTTTCTGGAAAAATAGCATTTTATTCTACACCAATTGCTTATTTGTTCGAAAATTAATATTTTATTCGTGACTAATTACCCATTTTCTGAAAATTAGAAATTTATCACCGACTAATTGTTCATTGTTCCAATACAGTGCTTAAAATGTCAAAATAATCCGATGGTCATCTCATGATTTCCTGATAAATATAAATTCATGAGAAAGTAATTGCAATATACTTGTGAGTTATTATTTATGTGAGCGGTAACTTTCGATTTTTGAGAAAATTGATAATTAAAAATGAAAATGATTTTTTTGCTGATTTCTAGTTGTCAGCGGTCCAAATAATGTAAGTTTCTAAGGTGGGTTGGTACATCACCTAGTTACGTAAATATTGCAATTGCATTAAAAGTTTCAATGATTTCGGTTATCTATGCGATAACACTTTCCTTCATGTTGCTCGATATTTTAATTGGATCGCCCTTATTGACAACACATCGTGCCAAGTAATGCTTTCTGAATCCTTACTCTTCCATTACGAATTTCTGTCAATACTCAATAGAAAAGAACGATGTCATCCTCTTCCAGAGAGATTCCAAGATATCTATGGATTTTACCGTATTTATATGGGGCATTCCATGTCAACTCGAACAATGATTCTCCCTCACCATTTTGAATTCGCTTCACAATTTTTCATGATATTCTCCGAACACAAAAAAGTGCTTCTGAATTTTTTCAGATTTTTTCCGCCAACGCTTATTTTTTTTAAGATTATTCGAACCTATCTCAAAATTGCATTTTTTTTTTAATCTAAAAAATTTTTCAAAAATCTCATTTTCCATCCCGATCATTTTGACACCTGTCCGATGATGCGCCGATTTTTTTTCTATTCTTTTCAGCACTTCAAACATTTTGAACGAACCAAATGCCAGTTTTCAACGTTACAGAAATTCTCAAAAAATTTCCAAATACCCCGTGGTCAATTCTGAATCCATGAATATTTGAGAGTTCGAAGAAAGAATCGAGAGGTATTGGATTCAGAATTGACCACGGGGTATTTGGGAATTTTTTTAGAATTTCCATAACGTTGAAAACTGGCATTTTGTTCGTTCAAAATGTTTAAAGTGTTAAAAAAAATGGAAAAAAAAATCGGCCCATCATCGGACGGGTGTCAAAATGATCGGGATGGAAAATCAGAGTTGTACGAATTTTTTTAGATAAAAAAAAAAATGTAATTTTGAGATATAGGTTCGAATAATCATAAAAAAATAAGCGTTGGCGGAAAAAATCTAAAAAAATTCAGAAGCATTTTTTTGGGTTCGGAGAATATCATAAAAAATTGTGAAGCAAATCAAAAATGGTGAGGGAAAATCATTGGTCGAGTTGACATGGAATGCCCCGTATACACATATACGTAGTTTGAAAATCAATTCCCCTCGATTGAATAAAATTGAGAGAACTGCAATTTGAGACAATGCCGTAAAAACTTGAGGTACGAATTGGCATGGGTAAGATCACAATCAGCATGCGTTGCAATGCTGCTCAACAATAATCCGCCGACGTATACGTCGTGAAGTTGACCAAATCTCGTTTATCATCGGAATTTCTCGCCTGGCTCATACTTAAGATTTTTATGGTTTTCAATAATAGAAATGCATCAGAACTGACCTTGCGGAAAGGCAGCTGCTAGTCCATGGTCGAGGGGATGAGGATGGGGATGCGAATGCGAATGCGAATGCGTTGCAAGAGCAAAGGGGTGCGGTGCCCCAGGATGTGGATGACCTCCCATTCCAGGGTGTCCATGGGGATGGTACTGGGGGCTTCCAGCGGGGGCACAAGTTGCCCCGGCCGCCTTCAGGTAGCCCGCCATGTAGCCCGCGAGGCACGCCAGGTCCCCCGCCACCGCTGCAGCGCCCCTTTCAAGCCGTTCCCCGGTGCAGCTCCTGATCTGTTCCTGGTCTTCGTCGGCGGCGGTATCCTTTCGAAGATGGCTGTTCCACCACCCACTCTGATCTCTACAGTTACCGTACGCCCCGAAGCCTGCCTCAGCCCGCAGTGAATCCGTGGCGCAGGACACTTCAGCGTTGACGTCGTCGCCGTCGGCTCCTTTCGCCCCGACGTACCTCTCGTACTGCTCCACCTACGGACAAAAGAAATTCACACGATTTAGTTTGTAGCTTTTCATGTTTGGGACCAGCCGTGTATGAGACAAATCTTTCAAATTCAGAAACTTTTCTGTTCGTTCCCTCTTCGCGCTGGGTGATTGATAAAAATTGAACATTTTTTGTGTTTGCTATTGGACGTTGTGGAGAAAATGTCATAATTGTTTCTGATAGATGTTTTTCGAGGATCGTACGCGTACATAAAATTTCCTCATATTCAGTCGAGAATTACATTTGTTTCTAATTATATAATCCTATGCTGGTACGTAATCAATGATACAGATAACAGATTTTCGAGAATTCAAGTGAATTAGTGTACACTGTAGGTATAATCAGCTAAACTTATCGAATCGTTGTTTTGAAAAAAAAAAAAAAAAACTAAGTATCAATGCAAAAATCATCATAGATATGATAGTAAAGTTTCAAATCAAATGTTCAGAGATCACACATTTTGTATAGACTGACAACCGTGCAAAGGTAGCGGGTAATCAGAACCAAACAATATCCTACCAATCGTGTGTGCTAGTAAGCGTCGTAACGAGCAATCATTATCAGACCATAATCCTATTTGCAGGTTGGCAAAGACTCTCAGTAGTCATGTTAAGCAGGCAATGCAATGTGTGGGATCGGACTTCAAAATACCTGATCATGAGGCTTGAAGATAGTATCAACGAATGTGATGTTGATGTGGATGTTTCATGTTGATATTTGGACGTTTGACTATGCTGCATATTTATCAGACCATTCTATTATTTGTTCAATGATCTAGAGATCAGTTTTTTTTTCACTTAGACCGTTCGAAAACTACTTAATAATAGTAGTCATGAAATTCTCCAATCACGGGCCACTGATACCGCACATCGAATAATAACCGTTAGTCCGTGAGTCTGTCAGATACAGTACATCCGCAATATCAATTATTATTTATGAGCGTAACTGCGATAAGGCTGATACATTATACAGAATTAGGTTGGAGATTGTAATCGCTACAGTGTACGGCACTGTGGAAACTACGAGTCCACTGTGATTGCTTTTGCCGATGATTCGTACAATTTGTTAATACCTTAGTATACTCTAGAATGAAGCGCAAGTTCGTTGCGAGCGTACGTGTAAAAGGTCACTGACAATAACACTATCGATTCGGAAAATCCGGGAATCTCGACGTGGCTTCAAATTGTAGGGATCAAAGGCGCGAAACAATTTCATCATCATAATTACAAATTGCGGCTCACGTGGTACTGCGGTACCTCAACCCTGCAGTATAAATATCATTCACCAAGCGACCGACCATTGTTCAACCACATTCAACACGAGCATTCATCACATCAATAACCGCAATAATGTGAATAATCTTTCTGTGCGAACGAAGTAGGCGAATTGAACAACTCTTGATTTTTACCAAATTACACGTACGACCCATAAATTTTTGAAATCTTGATAGTCTCATTTATAGACATTTATTTTGTTTTTGGAGAAAAAACTGTTGACATCAGAATGCTGCTAATTGCAAAATATAGTACCTAATGACGACACATTCACAGAATCCGGAAAATTTAAGTGCTAGTTCAAATTTGGAACCACATTACGGGTAGTTTGCATACAATGAGAAATTTTAAACTATTAGCATTCGAAACAAATCTGCATGGTGGATTATATCATAAGTCATGACGTATATCTAACATCAATTCCCAACGGTAATTAAGTACCATTTTACATCCCCTCAAGTTACTGATCTTTCTCATTACTTTATAAACAACTTGATAATGAGAGCGGATGAATGCTATTCATGATAAGTGTCACGTTTAGCTGTACAACAGAGAAAACAGCTGCAATAGTTTGGAAAGGAATCACGAAACTGCGAAAACTACGTCTTCTCAACGACTCTGTTGGAACTGTGCTTAAGTTTTCATAATACACTGCGCGTAAATCGGGTGTCTCATTTGCTGCCTATTGACAATCTATTCTGTGGCGATAAACCAGATTTGGAGAATAGTAAATAAATACTATGAAAGGCAAGAGAATATGACGCAAGTAACGATTCTTGTTTTCATAACTTCCTTCTTCCCTTGGATGAAATTTAGATATAAGACTGAAATCAGAGGTGCAACTTTTGGATAGCTATTTGTTCAGCCGACGGAACGTGAGGTTTTGGGAGAAACGCGCTTTACGTGTTCCAGTCATGCCGCAACTTTCGGCAATAAGGAAAACAGCATTCTCCATTCTTGTACCGAGCAGGCAGCTTAGAGCTACAATACAGAACCAAAGAGAGCCCAGTGCAAACGCTGGCAGACCAGAAATCTAAACCTATGTCTATTCCGAAGTTAGAATCGCTCGCGGTATCAACATAATGAAGTAATTCAACAAATCAGCCGCGACAGAATCAGTGTCGCTCAGACAGTGGTTTCAAGATTGTCAGAGAAAAGACTTACCAGTTAACAGAGTGACCACTTGGGCTTTTATATATCCGTGATAGCGTCGTGGCACATTTTGGATCTAATCACTGAAATCGATAAGCGAATCATAATGGCAATTATAGTTCGAATATAGCCTTGTCAGAAAGCAATTACTCACTGAACACTATGAGATTTCAAAACATTCTATAAGTTAGCGGTCACTGACTAGAATCACAGCGACATGACCGGCAGTGAGCACTGATCGGAGTATGCCTTGGATGGAACTGCCAGAGTTATTCAAAATATCGTATTAACAGCACCGATTACTGGCGAGATTAAAAATGAACAACAAACAACCGTGAAACCATCCACCGCACTAAAGGTTAGAAATTTGATCCGTCGTCGTAACACCTTGCGCTCGATGGCTCAGGAGCGAACTGTCACTTCCCCCACCGTGTGGGCCCTAATAAGCTTTTCGGGCCTTTCGCCCTCCTCTGGAGGCCGGCCCGAGTGGGGATTCTCGCCTCGAGGTGGGGGGCTACCATGAATGGCCGACCGGCTGCGCGTCAGGCGCCAGCGTTCCCGGAAATCCTACTACACAAGACCACTCTGTGCCTACACAAATACTTCGCTATCTTGAAATCAAATGCAGATAATATTGAACAAATTGAAAATTGTATACAAATGGATTCGTCAGTACCGCAGCTGCGGCGGTTGCACCCTAATGGCGGAAAAAGAGCGCGCAACGCGTAAACGTGAGCTTACTGATAGTAAGCCGGACGTCAAGTCTGGGATAAGGGCTAATAGATGAAACGAATCGTTTATCGACAGACCAGTAGCAACGCATCTGCGTACCGCGCCGTCCACGCACAAGGTGCTGAACGGTTGAATAAACTATGGCTAACCTAAACCCTACCTTAAACGCATTGTAAAAACCCAAGAACGCAAGAGAATAGCTTGTTTACACGCGCGGGGGAATTAATACCGTAGTGAGATCTTGTTTGGCTTGTGTATATTGGTACACGGCGTGTGCTGCAGGGTACGTCAAAAGGTCAGTCGACTTGGCAGATCCGCTTATAGCGGATGAGGCTCAAATTGAGCAATTGACTTCCTGCGCCTCAATCAACGATCCATAAAGAGTTCTGCCGCAGAAACGGCACATAAGTACGGGTCTTTATGATACACGTGGTGTACATCTCGAGGAGTAAGGCTATGGCAACCTATGAGAATTATTCATTATCTTATTACGGAATTTCGGACATCGGTCTACGGCCTCTACCACCTTAATCAACGTATCGTTGAGATCCGCTTGAATTTTACAATACCTACTTGCCAAAGAGATCTCCGGCCCGATGTTAAAATTAAACCATGCTATCGTATATTATTAGTATATATTATTATATTAGCATATATATATATGCTAACCATACTCCATGTGCAATATCGAGGTGCGATATGACTTGCATTCGACGCTCTGGTTCCTGGAGTCTGACAGATCAGGGTCAGAAAGTGTGTCAAAGAGACGAAATACGAAACGAATAACAGGCTCATATTTTCATTTCTTGATTCATATTTTTCGCGCTGTATAATATGAAGCTTGGACAACGCGGTTTTCTGAACGCCTTATTTAGCTCGGATATCAAACGGCTCGGACTTCCGGCGTTCTACTATATACATATGTATCGATATATGTCATGTATACATATGTAGTTCGTTGTTTTCCATATCTATGCATAGACATCTATATATATATATATATATATATATATTAAATTATATATAATATAATAATATAAAATAATAATATATATATATATATATATAGATCGAAAATATTCAACTGTGAAAATTGTACCTGCATTTTTTTAATTCCAACATATCCCATACAAATCGATGAGCGTCCGGCTGTACTGAAACTGAACCCTCCCAACGGCGTAGAGGTGTCAATCAAATACTAGTACCTCAATTGAAAGCATGGGTCAAACAAGGACTAAGTCCAAGTGAGGTTCTTCTTTCGGAAATCAGCCTTATCAATGTGTATCGTACGAGGAAGATCACGTACCGTGTTCATATTGCAAAGAGTAAATTTTTATTGAGGCCCTTGTTCGATCCATGCCAGCAATTGAGTTTAGAAAATAAGATTGTTTAGTTGAAAAAAAGTGCAAGTTTCATCACCTACTCCGTGGTAGACTTTGTAACCAAATTTGAAATTGCCATGCTCCGTGAATATAAGGGAGGTACCATTATGCCATATCGCCCAATTATCTAATTTTTTTCTCAATCTTACTACCAAACGAAGTAGACACGTAAACATCCATTTTCCGATTAGTCGTCTCTAGATCGATTTGAAGAATTATTCTATTCTTTGACATTTTCGAAAATGGACTTTTTCCATCCGGCTGTTAGGTCAAGTGTGTTGAAGTTGAAGAATAATAACCACAACGCCAAAAAAAGTGTTGTAAAATTAAAAATTAACGATATCATTTTCTTTCAAATTTCCCGAACCGCAGAACTTTCAGATTTTTAGACGTGAGACGAGATATATATATATATATATATATGGACGATATACTATTTTCCGATTTCCAACACCTTCAATTTCATCGACATTTTTTCTATGACTTTTACCGATGATGATATAGTTGCCATGGAAAAAATTGTATGGATTGAGAATCGTCGTGGTCGAGAAATTTTAGAACAATGTTATTGAAAGGTTCGCATCTTATGGCACACTTTTTATTTCCATGTTTTTTGAATGAATATCAATCCCATTTCCGAAAATGTATACGAATAAATTAATTGAAGAGGGCCTGATCGGAGAGCGGTGGCGAGCATGATCTTTTTTGTTTGGTAAAAAAAAGAATGCAAATCAAGATCGGCGTCGATGACCTTCATCAATTGCGTGAAATGACAAGGAACCCCCACTAGCAGATGTAAATAATATCTAACAACTAAAGTTCCATGTAAGTATATAGTGTGTCTATAGCGGTTTGCGAGTTTATTTACAGTCACGTTTATTGCGATTCCAAACATTTGACTACTGGGCCCCTCACGCGAATCGCACTTTATACCTGACCACTGAAATTTGAAAGGTTAAAATAAATTAGTTCGTTCGTGCACACGGGACTTTCATCATACTCATGCATTTTACTTTGTATAGGAACTGTTGAACGATGCTAGTTCCTCAATAGATTTGGCGAGAGGATCCGGTCTGAGAACTGGTGATGATAGGTATCCAACTACCTCGGCTACCTACCTACCCTCCTACCTACCTATCTACCTGCCCAGTTCAGTTAATAACGAGTTAATCACTTTCACAGCATGGCATACCGGAAGCCATAAAATGTAAGCTATACGACAGCACGCACGTTGAATATTCTCAAAGAGGACAATGATTAAAAAATTAATCACAGTTTATGGTTGTGCCTTTATCCGCGGAGCCATTGTTTGCCCTTAGTGGGCCTCCTCCGAGACACAAAGGACACGCGGGGGGTCCCTTAGAGGGTTCTTAGTTGTCTCAGGGGACCCTTTGCAGGGGAAAACCCCAGCAACTCGGTACTGCAGGCATCACATCGTCACTACTCATTGTCGCACCATCGCCTAGGTTTTCGGGGTATTAAATAACCTCGAGTAGGTAAACACCGGCGGCACGTCGTTCACAGGATTACCTTCACTGTCTTTTTCGGTCACAAAGTACAATCCTTACAACTATATTTGCAGGCAAGGTATCGCTTGGTTGTTCGAAGACTGCAGACACAAAATCTATGCTGTGCGGTATTTTTAACCATATTCACAGACTACAAGTTACAATCAGACCATATAAAAGGGATTCGTTTTACCCATCGCCATCTCCGCATTGTAGATTAATATGTTTTCTGCGCTACCTCCGTCGGAAAACGGTGCGTGGAAAGTTTTTTCCACGCACTCCGGGCGCGCAGAAACTTGGATGTATGGCTCGGGCGCATATAGGGACGCAGTGACTCGTGCTTGTGTGTCACACTCGCCTGCGGCTCGTGTGTCTCACGCGCACTCGTCACACGTCCCTCTTTCTACGCCCTTGCCATACAAATAACTAATACTGCATTACACTTTAAGTATGCTCAAATACACTTCGCTTATGTTTGAAGGCGATTTCTTAATTGGAACGGAAAACGAAATTATAATAAAAATGAATGGTCTTTGTAGCCGATGGACAAATAAAAAGTCTGTGAATTAGAATCTGCAAATATCAATTCTGAATTCGTAACTTACTAACAAAGTGGAAATGTTCTCACGGACTCGATGTTTTCGAGTCCTTTTTACCTAACACCGCCGTCATTTAGACTCCATGCGCTTGCATACCTTCAATTTCATTTGTTTGACACAGATCATTGCATGAAGATCTCTTTATACTGTTGTATAATCACGTGCATTGGATTGTAAAACGCATTTGAGAACGTTGCCTTCTGGCCTAGCGCGGGCTTTTCGGCTTCCTACGTGAAAGTAGAGAGGGTAACGGCTAGGACTGATCCCCGGGGCTACGACGGAGAAGGAATATGGCGCCAGGGAGGGGCGGTTCTGGGTGGAAAAATCGCGATTTTGTACTTCAACTCATACAAGTTTTTTTGCTGCTGTGTGGTAAGATTTTATTGGTTTTAATCTTGAATAAAGGTAAAAGGTATATCTATGCTTCGACCTATCGGAAATTTCAATTCAATTTCTTGTCATCGATCGTCATAGCACAACGCAAGATATGCCTACTCTAAACAGCGTATTTTGTAAAATGACGAATGAAACTGAAAAATCGGCCAAGGTCAAGATATGGATACTTCTTTTATCTTCAATACACTCCAAATAGCGTTTCAATATCTTCCATAATATCGTAGATAACTTAGATCTAGTGAGGGCTTTGTGCGAGCTAGCTGCCGAGGGAGTAGGCAACGTGCTTAAGAGCATACTATAGTCAATCTTTACCAACCAAGTCGCCGCGTCACTTATATCCACTGATATCAAAGGCTACGCCTAACAGGAGAGAAAAAGAAGTGAAACTCAGCATGAAATTCTGAACTCCTACATCGCAAAATATCTTCATTTCACGCAACGATAACGACAAAATCCATGTTCCTAACTAAAATGATAATTGCCGCTGTCAACTGTCGTCGCGGCCGTTACCATTTTAGTTAGAAATAAGGATTCTGTCGTTATTACTGCATGAAACAAAGATATTTTAGGATCTAGGTGTTCCAAATTTCATGCGGAATTTTGCTATCATCTTCTTTTTGGCTCCTATGACGCGTAGGCTTTGATATCAATGAAAATAGGTGACGTGGCTACTTGGTTGGTAAAGATTAGTAATGATACTTTGAAATGTTCTTTGGTAGCGAATCACGAAAATACTGATTTTTTAGCATACTCAAAACTCAGTCACTAGTCGTAGTTCTCGTTGAAATCAGAATTCATCAGGATTCCAGATCTTCCATCCAGTTTAACGTGATCCTTCCTGCCTACCAACCTTTTACCAATTGCCGCAAACCATTCCGTTCTCTAGCTTCTTCACTCTATTCATCGCCAAGAAAAAAATCATCAACGCAGTAGTGCTCACCCTCGTTCCTTCGAAAACAAGCTACGAGCGTGGAACGAGAAGGTATAGACGTGTTAAAAAAATCCATATAGGTAAACGCTGCGCGCGTCGCTACCGTGGTACCTATTCAGGCACCGCCCTCAGCTAACTATTGGTCGAATCAGTGGCAGGTTTTTCTACCCAGGCATGATACGACCCGCCCTTTAGGATCTCTGAGGGAACGGAGGGTTCTATCGACCGCCAGTCCTGCTGCGAGCTACAGAACCTCGGCATGCGCAACTACCATCATCTAGAGTCTATACTCTCGGGGTTATTTCTTGAGTGTCCAGCGGAAGTGCGACACCGTGAAGTGCCAGGGCCCAGTGATGGCTGGACCGAGACATTAACGCTTCATATTCTCATCTTTCACAGAAAATAAATGAGAAAGGTCCTGTGCAGACGGATAGGTCTGCGGAGTTATAGATACGCAATGAAAACCTATGTACGTACTACAGGATCAATTCGGATGAAGTGAACGGGATACCGGGAACTGATGGTTGCCTCGGCTTCCTTCATTCGGTCTTATGATTATTCCCACGTTGATACAGGACTTGACTTTCGAGAAGTTCTCTAGTCCTTTCCCCTACGTCCCAGTGATAGTGCCTGTACTTATACAAATACTACATTTTATTATCACCTACTACGATACAGCCGATACAGATGAAACAGTATTCTAAGAAACACCGAAAACTTCGGTTTTCAATTTTTACGGTCACTATCAGGTATAAGCTTTGAGCATCCGAAACCAAATTGGTACAACTCTTCCTTTTAAAATGATACTTTAATGATACGAAGTTTTTATTTTTGTTTGTGCTATCTCTGCATGGTATTGTAGTGAACATTTATCTCAAGAATATTGTATTCGACGCAAAAAAGAATATTCTAACTATGACCCAGAAGAAAGACCTCGCATTCAGTTGGAATTAAAATAATGACTTGATATGTTCACTGCACACTATTCACTTCTTGAGATCGCAAACCACTACTTAGATTGCAAACACAAAATATCACTGGAAATCACAGAAAATGATGCTTGAAATCACGTGTAATCATTTTTGATATCACATTCAATCCCTGCAATCACTTCAATTGCTTGTCGCCTGATCTGAGAGTGAATAGCCCCGCGGCGTGAACGTTGTACGAGTCATTTCGTTGTGATGAAATGTATACGAAGCTGTTACCACTGCCCCCGTCTACAAATATGCGTACCGAATTCGGTCACCAATCCATCATTCTCGTCTGTTATATATTCCGAAAATTTTGATTAATTTTCTGTGGTTCATGTGCAATTATCTAGGGGGGATCTGAAGGTTAGATATCAAACGTTACCTTTCGCAAGACGTGTGAGTGTAGCCACATAGCAACACAGGTTTTTGTTCCGATTATTTTTCACGTGAGTCCGATAGCGCGCGCTCTAGATTTTCATCTGCGATATTAATCACTGTTTTTCCATCATGTATCATTATTTCATGGTTCATCAGTTTGATTCCGTTTTTCCATACATTCCTCGAATGATTGAGGTTGCTTGATCAATAGATTTTCGATTAATTTCACAAACAACTAATTGTCAAGATGGATATGGTGAGGTATGGCCTGTCAACTCAAACAATCATTTTTGATTATCATTTTTGATCACCATATTTAATCTGAATCGTGATTTTTTATGAGATAATTTTTTACCTAATGCTGATAATGTTTTACGTGATGCTATACGATGAGAATCGTAACAGCAAGTATCAGACAATCACATTTTGTGCATGCATTTTGGATGCATCTGTAGGTAAATTCACAATGGCGGCGCGCTAGCGGCTCCGCGGTGGGAGGGGTAAGGTATAGCCGGGTGACGGACGAATTTATAGCGTAGAAATTAGGAGGCTTATAGAAAGCGGTGCGCAGTAGCGGCCCATAGATCATCATTAGAGGGCCAACAGGGCTGGTTACGATATATGTATGGGGAATTCCATATGCCAAATCACCTAGGGTCTAACCCTAACCACTTGTGATTAGGTTGATTTCTTTTCTATATCATATATTCAATAGTGTCCTGCACTTAAAGAAACGAGCGGACTTTCATCTCAGATTTCTGAATGTTTGAGCGATGGAAATAACAACAGCAGAGACATGCAGCTGTAAGAAAGGAACAGAGTTATATGAGACACCAATAACCACATACGCCACCATCTGAATCAGGTATTCGATGTTGCCTCCGAAACTTGAACACCATCAGGCTGACCACGATTATAAAACGCTATTTCTTATGGCGTCGCCGAAGACACTCGATCGGGATACTGAGTAAGGACGAAAATTTGGAAAATCTCACGTTTCCTTAGTAGCATGAACTCATTGTAATGAACGCGATTGGTCCACCATGATGGAAGTATACAGGCGTGATTATTACATTTTGTGTACGGAGGATTGAATTGAGCGCCAATTAGTCAGTTAGATTGAGAATAACTATTAATAGCATCGAAAATGCTTTCATTTTCGGGGTAATCGTGAGGTATATGGGATCAAATATTATAATGCAATAAAAATGCATGCGACACAGAAATGCGAGCAAAACGAAAGCAACAACAATGCGGATGAAAAAAGTTTGCAGAAGACAAAACATGGCAAAACACGAAAGATGGAAAAAGATTATGGATGCTCGATGTGTCAGATTGTGACCGATCCAAATGTATCGTTGATCTGTCAGATTGTTACGGATCATCGGTCTGTGAGACTTAGAATTTAAAAAAACTTCATTCCAAGCGAATTCAAATCAAAACGCGACATATACAAATATATCAAAACAAAATGCACTAAGAACAAGAAAACAGGTGACATTTTCAATGCCTCAGAGGCTTGCGTTACACACAAAGTCGGTATAGATGTGATTTCAATTTTTTCTTTTTCATTTACCCTGCTTCATTCTCGGAAATTTCGATTTTAGAAGTATTATGAAGGAATGATTGAAAACACAGTGGCCTGCTTTTCTTCAAGTGCGACCCCTCAGAATTGCGATAAAAATTTAGTCTGGGGATGCCGCTCACTTAAGTAAAAGTGTTTTTAAAGACCAATCAGCTACGCAATATGAACGGAGCATTTGTATCGTAATAGTACTAATAAATATGTTCACCTTATTTTTGAACAGCATATGGGCACGAATTTGGAAACACGAAGGTATCGAACTATGCCACGGTGTTCACGCCGCAAAAATTGTATCAGGTTTTCGAGGGGGACGTCTAGTATTGCAATTACTCTGAGGATCGCCACGTACACGGGAAACCTAGATATTATCTGTTTTCCCCTCCGGAAACTGCATATCCTTCTCTCAAAAAAGTAATGACCTCGAATCTATCGAAATTCTCGAATTTTCGTCACCACTTCTCCGCAATGCCGATTGGCCCTCGGACGCGTTGAGCGTAGCGTATCGTTCCTCGTGTGAAGTGTGTCGAGTGTGGACTTATGTCATTGGAACTATGCTTTGGGAATTCAAATTTTGTTGCGTCAGCAATCTGTCATCAGCAATCTGTCAGATTGCACAAACAATAATTAACTTAACAGAGAGGTTAACAGAAAGACTACAGAAATTAAGTCATGCTGTTACGTTGTGGCCATTGACATTAAACAGGCAAATATAACTGATTCTGATGACAAAAATCTGCTGCGTTCCAAGGTATCATTTGAATTCTTGACGATCGCGGAAAAGAAAAGGTGGAATAGGCCGTCGGCCCACTGCCAAAAAGTGCGATGATAGTATAACGTATGCTCTCTAGGGTTCTGCCAGTTCTAAATATAGTGATCAATAGACAAACAAAATTAGCGCGTCCCCGTGGAACATTGCATTTTTTATAGAATAAAATCACCTTTTTCAATGATAGTATAGCGTCTGTCGAGCATACCAAACGACCTTTCATTATAACAATGCATCGGAAAGCGATCGGCATACGTGTATAGCATGGGTCCTAAGAGTCAAAAAACGCCCCTAAATGCAATGTTCCACGGGGACGCGCTAATTTTGCTTGTTCATTGATCACTCATTTAGAACTGCCAAAACCCTAGAGAGCATACGTTATACTATCGTCGAATTTTTTGGCAGCGGGCCGACGGCCTAGAAATATCAGTGTTGCTATCAACCTTTTTTAGTTTTCAGCGATAACCACACATTCGGATCAGACGTGAACCGGGTCAGTGACGAGTGATCGCTTCTTCTCGACTGCTCTGTCAAATAGAGAACGAAACAGAGGTAATTTTAGGAGTAATGTTAAAAATAGCTGTAGCGGTGCTGGGTTACACGATTTTCGCATTTCCAACGATTTTTGGTTGAATTCTTGTTCTTTACCTTTTTAAGATCTCGAGTACATATCGTTTTTCAATGTAGTGATTGATGTACATGAACACATGAATTCGATTTTCACAACAATTTGCAAACCTATAATTCATCAATTTTGTGTCCCCTTTCCGTCAGGGGTTGGTATTACCGCGGTTAGGGTACATAGATACCATCATGTTTGACACAAAACCAAGATAAATTACTTTTAGATTTATTATGGCGATCGACGAACTACATGCATGTTTTATTTTCAGGTATACCGGAGAACAATGCACGCGTGACCAATAAGGAACCTGCGGAACGAGTTCAGTCGAATTACGATTTTTGTTCGTTAATTTTTCAAGATTTCATTGATTACCTACTTTTAGTAAGTTCAATTTTGTGCCTCGAGCACGAGTGTAGTTGAATTTACGCTATTCGTGTGAAATGAAATATAAAAAGACAGCCCGATGAGTAAACAAAAATTTACGAACAATGAATTGGAGAAACAAATAAAAAAAATAATGAGGCATGAATGACAAATTTTTACATTTTTTAACCATTGTTATACTTTTTCTGTACGAATAATATATTTTATTTTTTCAATAAAAAACCTTCTATTGACAGCAACAAACTGCTCATTGAAACGTCAGAAAAATGAATCGTGATTGCTTTTGTGTCATATTCCTACTGCCCTGGTGAAAATAATTTCTACGATTTTCAACAAATTTCCAGAATAATTTGAATGTAGCATTAAAAAAAATAAAATAAATAATAGTAGTAACAAAAGAAATTGTCAGTACGCCTATAGGTGTTCATTGAAAATTTTAGATCAGCTCTTTGTGAGAATTTGTTATTTTTTGTGTGAATAAAATCACATTCCACGTGATTATACAAATTCGTGAAGTTTCATCCGAAAAAGTACGCATATTCACAATGTTTCACGGAACAATACGAAAACACATCAGTAGGTGCCTACACTATACCCATAATAGCAAAGTCCGTGATAAGACAGGAGACTTTGTTATTTGTTTTTCATTCATAGCGCAGAGCCAGTCCCCATTCGAAAGCTTCAATAAGCCTTCTTATACTGTCCCGTACAAAAACTGCTAGGACTCTACGCTCTGACGTCCGCCAGCAAAAAAATACCCTTTAAAAATCGAAAACTTATTTGGCTAACAAAACACTCAAATCATAGCAGAGCGATTAATCCAGGACGAGTTAGTAAAGATTTAAAAAAGGTTAGCAAAATCAAAAAACTACGCTGTAATATAATTAGTATGCTTCAAATCAAAGTTGAAGTTGATGGCAAAACGAACCAAACGAAGAAAAATCGAGGTTCTAGCTCCGATGACTTGGACTTGCACTCAAAAGACCGTAGATCCCAAGACCAAGGTTCCAGAGTCCTACTTCTTTTCCTGCTCTTTGTACTGTAGCGAGCTATAACTCTCAGTTGGGATCGAAAGGTAGTTTACTTTCGACAAAACAGCCGCTGTCTACATGTTCAGAATACCAAACTTCACCGTTCGATGCCTCCCGCAACACACTACAATTTTTCGCAAAATTAATTTTCGATGCACTGAACAGTTTCCGTAAAGTTTTTCATACCATAAGAATCTACTTTTATTATTACTACATGGTGGCCGAAAAAAGCGTACTTTTGTTGTTTGTTGGAATCGAACTTACCATACAGGTGTTACGAAATATTAATAAATCTTAAACGAAATATACGAAATATACTATTCCCAAAGTAAGGCGAAGTGTCTTGTAATTTCCTCAGGCATATCGAAGCATCACAGTTCAGAATCAATTTGGCGATGTACAAACCAATGACGTTTGTTTCTGTAAGTATACAGCGCGCGCTGGATGTAAAATGATCCGGAAATATAAATGCGTATATTTACGCCAAAATACAGATCTTGGATTTGCCCGCCAAGTACGTTATTGTTGGGAGGACTTTTCAAGACCTCAACCATTCATGAGTCGAATGACTTTACGTTATCTCCTCCTGAGTTCCGGTCACTTCAGATAACTACAATTTACTTCAACATAACTTCTGTCCTATTCCACACTGTTCATGGTGACTATTCATGAGCACCGCAAGAACTAGCAATCCTGAGATTCTAGGACATTTTAGCCGGAAGCCAGTTGTCATGAGGATCCGTCAATAAATTACGTATAAAACTATACACTATATAGAGAACACAACAGAGAATGAAATATAATTTATTATGATTATTTTTAGAAAAGTTTTAGATCTAACAATTGGAAGGTTACAACCAAAAATAACCTCGTCAAGGCATTGCTGTAGAGAAGCATGGGATCAAAAAAAAAAAAGGCCACTTACTTCGTTTGCAGTCCAAAAATGTTTCCGGAAGAGATATTCCAATTTGAGGTCCAAAAAGAGGTTTAAGTATCCACGTGTTCCCAATCCATGGTCCCTATATCCTCGTTGAGGTTGAGAAGGCTCAAGCCGATGTTTGAATTGTTACTTGGGTCTGAAGGCGGGCAAGGGCGTGGAATATCAGTAGCAATTGGTTCCACACCACTTTGTATCCCTAAGTTCTGTTGTAGCGCATAACAGGTTGTTCAGCAACTTGGGCATTGACGTATTGAACCGCCTGCGTGAAATTTTCGGGGCGGTCTCCGACTGTGAAACACTTGCAGAGTTAGCCTTCGTACATTTTATACTGAGGGTGTAACCTATTCTTGACGCACGATCAGCACAATTCTAGCCCACTTGGTACAAGTGTAGCTAGCCGCTTTTTGGCATCGCGTGTTCACATCATTCTGAACTAAGGAAAGCTAAGAATCAGCTCTCCGACTTTGAGCATTTTCAATCAGAATCTCAAATGATCAATATCTTTGTACCTCCAATTACAATTATACTATAATTATTCTCAACCTTAGTCTGGTGTAGAATGGTTTTTTTCTTTCTTGGATATGTACGTCAGCGAATGAACGTCATTTCCTTTTGTTAACAGAAACGTTAGCAGAAAAAATGACATTAGATGACCGACCTTACATATCCAAGGAAAAAGGAACGATTTCATACAATTATAATATAATGTGCACTTATAGAGTTTGTGATCAGCAGGAGAATTTGCCGGTGAGCACGGAGGTCTTATAGTGGTGTAAGTCCCCGGATAAGTCGTAGTAGATTTGGGTTCGATTCTTGTCCATCGACATGAACAATGTTCTCGGTGAAAATATGTATTTATAGATAGTTACGTGATTCCTCCAATTAAGAACATTTCATGACCTTTTGAGGTGTTATTTCAGGAAGGTTATTGCATTGTTTAAAAAAATGCGATGCTTTCTATTCCTTAGTAACTTTGTTTGTCATATTTTGTGTGAAACATATTGTGAATTAGTTCAACTGCGTGCCAAAAAAGCGATACCTCTTGTGTCGAAGTTCAGAGGCGGATCGATATTTTTGTATAGTGTTTCACATGAAGAATTATGATCCAGTTCAAAGTATAGGACACGAAACTGAAATTAGTGAGATACATCTTTCCATACGATGCCTAACTTGTAAGTTCCCTATGTTGTCCAGATAATTGTCGTGGAACGTGATTTTCAAAAAACTGTTCGTCGGATAGATGATTGCGGAAATAAATGTTCAATGCATGTGTCCAAAGTTATAAATATTCCTAGGGGAATAAGTCATGCCCACACGAGTACAAATTAGATCCGGCGTGCCTGATGCAACGCTCGGCGTCAATGGCGCTGTTATAACGCTCTACTGTGGGTGGAACCATTGTTACTGTTCTCCTACAGCCTCTGGTACTGTTGAGATCCATCCCCGTTCATCCCCAGTAACTAAACTTTTCCTAATCCTTAATGGTTATGGCATCGTTTAGCTTGGAATGTCAGTCAAGTATGACCACACTAACTCAACGCACGGCAATGCTATACTGAAGGCTAAGTACCTCCACTTCTCTTCTTAGCTGTGTGAAATCCCATCTTCTCCACATGAAAGTTTCGGAGGTCGCTGTGCGCGCGCGACCACAGCAAGGGAGGCTCCACTGTATTTAGGGCCCTGCGTTATACACAGCGCTACATTGGGCAATTGATCAGAGACTCATTCAATTCTTATTATAATTTCCACTCGGTTACTTGCAGGAGCAAGCACTTGAAATTATTGCCGCAGTTTGTTAATTTCGCTTGTTATCCATAAAGGGCATATTCTTGTCCCAGGCATATCAGAGCACCACGTTAACGGTTGAATCTAATGGCACTTAGTGCAAACACCATCAGCGCTTCAAGCCACAAATCCTGGCTTAACTTGAGCTTAATAGTTAAATTTCCTAATCTGACATTCAACAGTGAACCCCGCGGGTTCCGCATCTTCTATAACGCACTTCTGAAACCATACTATCCATGTCGAGGTCCGATTCTCATTTTGGAATACAATTGGAATTCGCATGTACACTTCAAGGCTATGCATCGATTTACACCCATGCGTACAGAGATGTTACAGATTTCAATTAGCCGCGTTAGAAGGCATGTGTGTAAGATGGATGGTACCTACCTATATTTATTGTGCCTAATAAACTGGACGACAAGTTACGCGAACAACACCAAGTATGCACTGAAAGAAATTTTATTACACTATCGCTTTTGGGCGGACTAAAAAGTACAATAAAATATAGTATTTTAGGGGCAAACGGGGACAGTTACGAAAAGTACAATAGTGCTTTGGAATTAATTGGTATGGAGTCGAATAGCGGAAATTACAATAGTGCGTTGGAAATAGCAAAATAAAATGTTGTACGTTCCAATCAACTTATAGCAGTCTTTCTGAGCTCGAATAGCGAAAATTATAATAGTGCTTTCGAAGAAGCGAAATAAAATGTTGCACATTCTCTGAGCTCGAATAGCGTAAATTACAATATTGCATTGCAACGAGTACCTAAAATAGGATCTTGCAGGGTTTGGTATCAGGGCATTGCAATCTCTGCAAACCTCTATTTAAAAAATGTGGGTTGATGCTGCTATCCACGAGTAGTCGATGGGCGGGTTTTTCAAACTGAATCCTGGCTATTTTCGGTGTTTCAGGCTATCCTGACTTATATTCGAAAATGCATGTGAATTCAAAAATGCATTTGAGTTCGTTGCAAGTTTTTTTCAAGACCTCGCCGCTGTTCGTATGACTATAATACTCGCACGCAACAATATTCGTTTCCGTAGACCACCGTCCACCAGACGACGTTAAAGTAAAGAATTATTCCGATCGGGTGGTGACACGTAAGTGTAGACGGCACGGTGCAAATTTACTCGCGAGATCCGAAAGGCGAAAACCACTGCCAACCATCTATCGGCGCGCTACGACGCACAGCGGGTGACCGACAGCTAGGGTGTCCGCCATATTTCTATACCCGATACGTATTTTTACTATCTTAAGTTGTAAAAATCGGGAGCAAATGCAGTGGCAGTCACCGGTCTGTCTGTTGACTGTTCCTTCGCTGAACGCGGCTCAGTTCGAGAACATTCGGCGATTTCTACAATCGTGTTTTACGATTTCCCTCAATTCCGAGTTGCAAGAGGCACGAACGCTTCTCATTTCAATGCGCGTTTTTATTGAGAATAGTAAAGTTTTGTAAAATTTATTGCAACTTATGTTGTCTTGAATAGCAACTCCCGAAAAAAATCTTAGCGAAACTTCTAAAGAATCTCTACCATTACCCAAGCTTGCAGTTACAATCGTTAGACTGTTTGGCCAAGGTTCGGCGAATACTTCCGACGGTAGGCGATTTTGTCTTACGGAACGCTGGCCCAGCGCTGAAAATGATAACACCATGCCAGCGTTGGCCCGACTGTCAAATCCTGCAATGGCACGACTGTCGTACTAGCAGCAATCGAACGTTCCCTGGTACAAATTTTCGTCTAAACTCCTGCCCAGGAATACTAGATAGCAAATATTTTTCACAAAATTTTATTTTAATTTTTTGAATTTTAAAGTAGTTTTTCGGTATCTGGGTGATAATAATTGTAGTACCCATTCATTAGGATGAAAAAAAGAGATTATCTGAGTGAGGTTCGAGCTCGAACTAATCCGCCCCTCGATTCAGTAATCCAACCTGGTCCACCCATCCTAGTTCTGGCCACGGCCGGTGTTACTTAACTTCGGTGATCTCTTGAAGTTCGGTCCCCATCTCGCTCTAAGTACCTGTTATTGTAGAGTTGAATATTTCCTGACATCAAAACGTTTATGAATGATTCAGAACATACGGAATTTTCGAGAAACCATACGACGTCCTTTTAGCTGCAATATCTTTTTGGCTTTAACATACACCGTAATGAGTTATCACATAGACTTCTGTAGACTCATTGGACGTTCGATTCTCGGATTTGGTAGGGATGAAAGGTTCTTCTCGAGTCCAAATAACTGTGAAGTAATTGTGGCTGTGAATGGTGGCCGAAGAATCCTACATTATCTTTAGTCGTGTATTTCAGTCCAATAGTATCTGTTTTTGTTTTTCAAAGTTTTGGTTTTAGTTGCAGATTCTCGTAAATGTGAAAATGGTAAAAGTTTTTTGGAGTTTTAGATTTTTGTCATCTATCGGAGGTACCTATATTATAATTACTCATGAAATAATCACAATTATCTGTGCTGAAATATTTTCTTATTTTTCACTAGTAAATTTTCATATTCTTTCCACAAATTTTTATTTTTTTGCGAAACAAAACAGTAAAAACTACAGTCATCACCTCTTTCTTTTACTTTGTTTTTGGAAAATACATTTGCTAGTTCGAAATTAGTAGAGAAAGTTTAGAAATTTCGAATTGTCAACTGATTTTTGGCGTGATAGTTAACGGAAGATAGACAACGGAAATTGTAATTTCTAACATTTCAGTGTACAGTATTAATCATAATATGATTATAGTTTTGACTGATTAGAGTTTTGATAAAAATTTGTCGTCAGGGAACATTACAGTACAGATGAATGTCAATAAAAAATGTGTGATTATCTTTCCAATTATTTCTGGCGATAAGGCAGAAGTTCTCCAATTTTAACGCACTGCTGGTTGTGGAAGGTCGTCAGCCTTCTCATTTGTTCTATTTGACACACGAAATAAAAATGAGCTATTTTAGTTCGCATTATACTGATATATACGGGCAATTCCATATCAAGTGATCAAGGCTTTTGGGACAAATTTTTCTGATCTTGACGTCGATCTCAGAAAAAGTAGTTCACGATGAAGAAAAAATACTCGCTAAAGCTTTTTTTTCTATTCTCAATATTTTCGAAGTTATGCAACCTCTTCGTTTTGACGCATTTTTTTTCTCAAAAAATCATAACTCCGGCTACGTTGGTGATAGGGAGATCGACTTGGGCTCATTTTCTTCGAAAAAGAATATAGTTTTCAGAAAAAAATAGGCCATTCGGATTTTAGATCGCTCAACATAAAATTGTCTCCATTTCCCGAAACAATTAGAAATTGCGGAAAAATAAATTTTCTTTTAATCTGAAAAAAATCACAGACGTAGATATACGTATCCTCTCAGTGCTGTCTAATTTTCAGAGTGGGAGAGCCAGGCGTTTTTTTTTTTTTTATGGCCTAAAATGTGTATTATGTTAATAAGTACCTTTTATCGTGTAATATTTTTAGCAGACTACTTAAGTATTTAGAATTTGAGAACGGGTTTTTCGGTTCAAATAATATCTTTAATCATGTATTTTGGGTCAAATTATGTTGCTTCAACTTCAAGATTAATAATTAGTTCAACTAATATTGAAAGTTCTGGAACTATAGGTCCAACGAATACTCATAATAATCAAAGATAAATGCATAATGTATCAGGATAACTCTAAATCCAAGCAATTGGAGTTCACTCCGCTCTCTAAATTTTTCGGAGTGAAAACTGACTCCATTGGAGTGAAAATTCACTCCAAGCGTTACTGAGACCAGCGCAAATCCAACTGGGGTGAATTCTCATTCTTTCCTTGGAGTGAAAAGACGCCCTGATTTTGAGAGTGGCATTTTCACTCCTTCAGAGTGGAATTTTCACTCCTTAAGAGTGGCATTTTCACTTCTAAAAAAATACGGGCCGCTTTTTCACCTCAGAAAAAAACATAGGTGTTTCCATTATGGGAAGTTCTGTGACATCACAATTTTCGGCCTGTCCGATTTGCGATGGATTCGGTCTATAGCGACCGTGTATCAGAGATTACACATTTTGTTAGCATTCGTTGAGATCTAAACAAGTTTGTAGTTCACAACCTCACTTGCGTGAATCACTCTAAGTTTGCTGTATACCTCGAATCCTCACATACTCGGACGACGAATAGTTACGTTTCACAGGTATATCGTAATATCATATAATTAAAATGCAAAGGACGACTGGAAGAGACGAAACTGAAGACAAAGTTGATAAAATTGAAGAGATTGTTCGTAAACTCGCCTGCTAACCTTTCATGGCATTATCCATGTGTGTCCGTTGGTACGCCGAGAGCCCGCACAGAACATACTGCGCAGAACCTTGATCACCCTTTGTGGAGTGATAATTGGAGCGAAAAATAAACCACTTCACACGTTAGAGTGAAAATATTCACTCTTTGCGAAAAAGTGATCAGTTTCACTCTAAAAGAATGGTTATTCACTCCAAGTCGAGTGAATCACACACTTACTCCGAGCTTGGAGTGAATATATCACTGCAAAAAATTGAGAGAGTTCGAGGGATCTCTACACTTCTGATAAGGATTCACTTGAAGTGCACGACGGCACCACATTTCGTGATATCGCTTTCGAATTAAGTAGCAGGCATAAAAAAAAAAAAGAAAACAGTCGGCAGTATAGTGTTACAACATGTATTCTGTCAAAATATAATATCTCGATGCTGCAAACACAACCTGTGAACATTGAAAGTCTCGAATGAAATGTGAAGTGGCCACAGACGGTACAATGGCCACAACTGGTACGTCTACCCTATATACGTCCACCGAGGATTACTATTAATTTTTAGCTTTTCTGTAGCTCCAAGATTTTAGTGAACAATACTTACAAGTAATTCTACTCAACTCTACATTTCTTCACCGGCAGGGTTTGCTGAACCCTGTGGAAATATTTGAAATTCAGAGGCTTTGCAGTAACTATTTTTGGGAACTCATTAGATGTTCTATATATAGTTTTCTTGCCCATAGTGCTGCGCATTGTATGACTGTAAAAAAGATGATGGAAAGCAAGTGATACAATCGAGAATGACAGCACATTTTCTGGAGCACCTTATATGTGGTTTATGCCACACACCGGAAAATAATATGCATGCAAATGTAGATGCAATAAGTGTCTGGGTGCTGAAGTATAGTGTCGTTGAAAGACTTTTCGTGCAATATTCCAGCACGACTGGAAACCGTCTCCATACAAAACGTCTTACTTTATAAAATGGCGTTGTGGACTAAAAATGAACGATGTCAGAAAAAGTTTTTTCGAAAACAAGAGGTCTAGAGTAACGGAACAACGATCGAGGCTCCACCGCATCACTCGGTGCCCTAAACAAACGCGGTGCGTGCCTCGTCGATCATCGGTCCCTAGGTAAACACGCGTTACAACCGATGGGTGAAAGGAAGTACTATGGGGAGCAAATAAAACTGCAAACTGTAACAAACTGATCTATAACTAAATTATACGCTCTCGTCTGAGGCTCGTTGCCACCATGGCAGCTATATAAACACGTCAGCACCGCCATTGTTGAACCCGCCAGGGCCTCCCCGTTCTTCTCTGTACCCTCCTGTGTCGAATGCTATACCAGGCCCATTCTTCGTTTCCTATTATCCGTAGAAAGCTCAACAAATTTGGCTTCCGGGGGTCTCGACAAGACGGCAGCATTCGGAATTCGGGACCCGTGCAGACAACCAGGACCGATGCAGGTATAGGTACATTTTTTTTCTTTTCTGCCTTTCGCTTCCAACGTTCTGCCGACCTTCATACCTATTTTTGTATGGGAACATATACTAGTCGCATATAGGCTTAATCGAAAATGTGCTTTCATAGACCGGACTGCGGAGTTTTTTCAACGCGCGAGACACCCGATGTGATCTCATGCCGAATGTAGCTTGCTTCATCTAAGCACTGGGAGCCTGAAATATGAGAAACAGGATAGTGCAATTAACTTGCACTTCTTCAACAATATTTTAAACAATTTTTGGATTAGAATATTACGCACCGAGGGAGGGATCGCTTTTTTCACTCTCGTGTGACAAATACTATTTTTCACTCCCCCTGCATCGGAAAGTAGAACTTTCCGTTCACGCGAGGGGCCGAACGTCGTACTTTCCGTGCAGGTATGGTGAAATATAGCTATTTAGCAAATATACATTTAGGATCGGAGTAGTTCTGATATCGTATTCGGAAGTATTTCAAGTCCCTCTGGACCGATTGGACGATAAGTATGCCAGAAACGCACGCTTTTTCAGAAAGCGCCTTAGCTCATCTAGTCAGGTATAGGTTTGGTAATCCGAAGTTCGATTGTTCAATGCCGTTTTTTTTTTTATTGTCTCAATTTTTATTTTATGTATTTTTTTCCTAATCGTATTCACAATTTTTTATTTTATGATAATAGTGAGTATTTTTCCATTAGTTATGCAGTTAATCAATATTTTTTTAATTGGTTACTGGAATTGACATTGACATAAAAATTAGATCTACGTAGATCTAAAGCATTTAGATCTACATAGATCTCAACGATTTTTCCCGAGTAAGATCCCGAGAAGTGTTTTCAGCACGCACGAGCTATAGACTGAAGATCGTAGGCAAGCCGAAGGCCGTAGGCGAGTCGAAGGCGGGTTGAAATCATCGGTCCAGCCAAAAAAAAAAAACAGTTTTTGCGTGAACCCCATCAATATTTTTACGGTATAGGTATGAAAAAGTCTAACAATTATCTAAAATTTCTTGGCAAGATTATTCATAAGACTCGAGGGGGTGGGGGGCAAGATCCAGGATAAAAAAAGCAAATTTCAAAAGAATTTTTATATTATTTTCAATATTGCAACATACACCGTTTTCATTATTACTCGAACTATTTTACTGGGTACTGTCAAAGAAGACTCACTCACTTGGGACTGTTGAATAAAAAAAAAATAGTCTAAACATTTTTCACAAAAATTATCAAACCAGTCAAAATAGACCACAATAATAGTATATTATGCTACAAGGGAGGAAAGAGCGCGATTTTCGCCGAGTGCGAGGTTTGCTGCCCGAGGCACGAGCGAAGCGAGTGTAGCGAGGACACCACGAACACGAGGTGAAAATTGCGTTCCTCCCGTGTGGCATATGCTATTTTTCACCCGACTTCGATAAAATGACCTCATTCCGTCGCTGTATCGCGAGTGGAAAGTAGGTAGTCAATTTTTGACCAGAAGGAAGAGAAGTGATTAACCGGGTAAAAAAGTCCACTTATTTGCCCGGCAATCTACTTTTTTGCCCGGCAATCGACTTTTCTTCCCTCTGGTCCAAAATTGACGACTTTCGACCCGCGTTTCAGGGGCGGAATACGATCATTTTATCGTAGTCGGGTGAAAACTTATTTTTTATCATGTATTGTTAAACATTAAGTGCGTGATATATATTCCTCTATGAAATCATCGTGGCAGACTTATTTTTTGACCACGACATTGAAAGTGACTGCGCAGTTACTTATGTTGCAAATAATATTCTTATTTGAGGCGGCCAAATAGATGGATGTATTAGAGTTCTCGTTGTCAGTGGAACTTTTTGAAACTGACAGTAGATTGAGATTTTCTTTCTTGACTGGATTCTCCGTTAACGTAGTGCTGTGCTCCGAAGACGACGGAAGATTCAGCTCGATCGAGCTGGTGATTTTGTCGCTAGTCTTTTCATCAAATAGCAATGAATTTTCAACGGAGCTTCCGGCCACGCTTGTTGGTATACACCCACCGTGTCGCTTTAAGGCGGCGATGTCAGCTCCATCCTCAGCTCACAATATTGCTGAGTAAATGAAGGATTCTGGGTTTGGCAGCTTGAGGAATTGCACAATATTCTTCGGCATGAAGGCAACTTTGTTTTTACCGATTGGTTGAGCCTTCACCTTACATTTATATTTACCTAGACATTCACCTTTCTGATATTTTTTTCGAAAATATGTTATGAGGTGTTGATTCAGCTGTCAGATCACTGTATCGTTGGTAATAATTTTACAAATGTCCCTTGATCGTAGCTTCTCGTTTTTGGTACGTTTTTGTGTCCGGAATCTGCACGAGAAGTATATTGGTTCCTTTCTTTCAGTGTCCTTCCGTTCGAAATAGGTTTGCAGATGTATTGTTTCTAACAAGAGACTCGGTAGAGTCTTGCGCCAAGTACATTGAACAGAAATATGTAATAATTTTCTAATGCACCGCGCGGAGACTCGAGTCTCGCGATCGCCGCGGCGATCGCCGAGTCTCGTTACTCGAACGGGAGCGAACGGGGTGGTGGGGTAAATGATTCAAATTGTCTTTCTTCCGTCTCACTCCATACATGGGTATGAAATATTTATCCTAAGACATGGGCGTAATAAGCTTTCATTAGAGCCCAATTTCAATGTAATCGGTACACGGAGAGCTGAGATATGATTATTTGAACTTTTCCGATACCTCTTTTCTCGGCAGAATTTTGTTCGTCATCTCCTTTTTCAGTCGCTCAATTGCTCTATACCTACGACAATCAAAATTAGAGAAGAGCGACCACCGCTAGACACCGAGAATTCAAAGCGATCTCACTTTATCGACAAAACATATCAATGCCAATTGAAACGCTGTGGTTATCAGGCTGACAACGCACGGATTGATCACTTTTTAATTGTGTGACAGTTTAAACGATGCAACATATTTCTGGACGTACTTGTTACAAATATGAGTATCAATTTTAATACATGAATTCTAGTTCTAAAGTCTGCTTCCAAAAAACAAGAGAAAGAAACCTAATTGAATCTTCAAACAACTCTGAAAATGTCTCCGCTGTACTGAAATGGGGGAAAAAGGGCTTCGACACCAAATGTAACTCATGAAGATGCGCTTCAGGTAAAGGCCTATCGATTGTTCTGAAGTATCAGCGATAAGAAGTGGCTAATTTCACTTAATAAAAAATGACTTTTACAGTGGAAATATGTCGAAGTACAATATGTCACCAAGGAAAAGTTGATACCAACATTTGTCATGTTTCTCTATAAATACCTAATTTGTTCACTTAAATGCCTATATTGTCTCTGAGATTGCCTACGACCAATTATTCATTGTACATGATATAATTTCTCTCCTGATTTTCAAATTGTCGGAATCTTTTTTTTTAATGCTAGTTTTATTTTAAGCTTTTACCAGATTCTGCGAAAAATTATCTAGGTTCTGACCATAATGTAATGTATCAACAATTCTGGAGTCACCTAACATTTAGGCTTCAGGCTTCAGGCTTCATATCATTCAAGAGACGAGTTTGGTGAAATTTTTGGCAAAAATAGTTTTATCAATTCTCACAATGTTGAAGAGAGCTGTATAAAAAATCCTTCCAGAAGTTTTTGAATAATGGTAGTATGCGCTGTGAAACAAAAATGTAGCCTCCTGCGATGAAAGTGTAGGGGAAGTCCCCCAGTACCGGACACCTAAGGTTATTCGTTAATAAAATCGTCATTCAAGTGAAAACATAATTATTTTAAGTTTTATTATAATCTTCGGAGTATTTTTAACAATATAGGAACTTTTGGAATTCTTATACAACGTTAAACTAAGAATAAAATACTATTTTATTCAGAAACAAAAAATAGGGAGTTAGAAAAGTGGCACCTAGTACCGGACACTAATACTACGGATGGAAAATATGTCTAAAAATTCAATGAATTTACAGTGGTCACAAATATATTGATTGGAGTACTCAGGGATGTTTGCCCACATCTCATGCGATCGCGCGAGGTACTTTTTGATACTCCATATCTCACCGCAGCTTCTCTACCCGTCATATTGCTACTAAAGACTCTTTGAACTGCCTGCTTCATATTTTTTTCGGCCCCTTTCCTCTTTCGAGTATTTTCGATTGGTTAACCATAGTAGAACAACACTCAAACACGCCAGAACAAGTTTTGTATAAATAGTCAAATTCGGAGAGCAAATTGGGTGTCCGGTACTGGGGGACAAATCGGGTGTCCGATATTAGGGACCCGTAATGCACCACTAAATAATGCAATATGTGCTTCTTCGCCAATAGATCAACTTTTATTGGCCATTATCTGAAAGAATACATACCAACAAACATCCCAGGCCAAAAATAAAGTAACAGAATCATGATTTGATTAAAATGAACAACCGCGAAATTTAGGCGGGACGTAAATTTATGCAGGCTCAAACGTCAACTGTCTTTTGGCGACACATGGGGGCTCGCTGCCACTTCCGGCGCATTCCCTCCGCTACGTCCGTTGTACAGGTTCGAATCACGCAAAAAAAAAAACTATAGTTACTTTGTTTACTTTTGGATATACAATGTATGTCCGGTACTAGGTGCCGTCCGGCGTTACGGGACTTCCCCCTAAACATGTCTTGCATCAAGCAAATTCCGCAAAAAGCATTACTATTGTGCACTATCAGTGGTATTTCTCTTCGGCTTGTAATGCTCTGACCCTTCCATTACAAAAATTTCATTCGACGTTAGTTAATCAGTAACACAAATTTCGACAACAAATCCTATAGTTTTTCTCGATCAGGTTGTGCATAATAACGCGCGTGTATAATGAAATGATTTTGTGTAAAATATTGTTAGCGGCAAATCAAATCGAAGCAAATCGAGCTGCTCCCAATATATTTCTGTTTAATTATTTGTTCACAGTGAATAGATATGAGTATTTTACTGGACAGACCTCAGTTAATCTTACTAATTGGCGTATGAATGGAATCGGACGCCATGCTAAATCCATAGCTGGGAAGGTCCCTGTGATCCTGAGAAACGCGTCAATCACTGCTGTCATCCGTATGACACCTGCGACCATTTCCTCCGCTTCGTCTAGTTGGATTGAAGTTTTGAGACTCGTATTCCCGAGGATCCACAGGTGCTAGGACAACAGGAGACAAAAGACAATCGGGACAACGGTAGGCCCAAGCTTACGCTGACGCTGAAGCTGACGCCTGCGCCGGGCTACGACCCTGCCACAGGCACTTTAAGGCTAACAGGGTCCGATCTAATGCCGCGTCAGAAGGCCCTCATAATCTTGCGCCTTCTTCACCCCGGCCAATATCAGCGGGGGACAATCCGGCTTGCACACAGAAGCGATAATGACTTGCATGCATCACACCGCGGTGATCGTAAATCCTCGACCCCCTCAGCGAATGGTGCGGACAAGAAATCGCGTTACAAACTTGAAGCGACTAATTCACTGTTTCAAGTGAAAAATGTTCACAATACTACACAGGAGCAATCCATGACGATCTCTGCCGAACCGACGTGCAGATCAAACCTGTCTCTTTCTATGGTACATACAGTATGTACCTAATGCCCTCAAAAATAGTGCCTTCTCGTATTCTAACCTGATATTTGAGTAGTCGAGACATGTGATTCTTGTGTTTAGTGAATCGTCACACGAGATTACCCAAACTAGAATTGTGATTTAGTGGAATATCGATTATTGATATTTTATAGTATTGAACTTTAGAAACTATAATTTTAATGTTAACTATGTAAATCACTCTAAGTTGGATATTTTCGGTTTTACTTCAATGTTGCTTCAAGTTTCGATTTTCGATCACACGTTACGTCATTGATTCAACGGGACGCAGATCTGATCTGTGACACTGCCGGAATAGTGCCTACTACCAGCATCTTTGATGCAGTCGAAGTTGCAAAAATTTTAAGTTTATTCTAGTTAGGAATGTGAGATACCTAATAATTGGTTAATTCTGTTGATTTATGAATTTCAAGTCTTTAATTAGCAGTCAACATAACCTCAAACATTGTCCATTGCCACGAGGTCTCATGTCTATTAACTTAAAATTTAACACGTGCAATGTAAAAAACCAAAATGTTTCGCTCTCCAAAAGAGGATTCGATTAGAGTAAGGTTGCTATCGATGAACCCCCTAAGCAATGTGGGTCATAAAAATTGCATTTTGAGTCGAAAATGCAAAACCACTGGTGGATGTTTTCTTTGAAACCTATTCTACAGAGCAGTCACGAGTGACCGAGGTTATTGTTAACCTCGGATTATTTAATAACGATCTTCTGTTTATTGAATTTGGTCCA
Source organism: Euura lappo (assembly GCA_018257835.1). Lineage (NCBI taxonomy): Eukaryota > Metazoa > Arthropoda > Insecta > Hymenoptera > Tenthredinidae > Euura > Euura lappo. The sequence continues at coordinate 79,160 of JAEUYN010001134.1, forward strand.
TTCATGGCAACCCTGCTTCATGAACGGACCACCCCATCTCCTTCTATGGACCACTAAAAATAATCAAGATTTTTTAGATTTTTATTAAAAAAGCAGTCTCAAATCTTATAGAATGGATTTTAATTGCTCAGTAATATAACGTAAAATGGATTTATCATACTTAAAAACTATTACTGACAAAATAAAAGTAATATTTCTTTTTAATTCCACACGACTGCGAAAAACCAAACCATTTATCCCACGTAGACTCGATATGAACTAGATAAATATCTGTTCAAATGTTCATCAGTTTCACCACAGACAAAAATGAAACATGAAATTCTTTGATTTTATACCTCTATGAATTTCAAAATAATCTCCAAGTATTTAAAAACAAGATAAAAATACGTTCAAATAAATTATGGGTCAACCACGATAGATGCTCTCAAAAGTGTCTTACAAACTGAAAAAAGTTGTGCCTTCCATGCTGGTCTTCAAAGAATTTGCATCAATTTACAATCCATTCTCATCTTAAAAATTTCTTTATAACGTTGTGATTGTAAATCGTAGACTTCATAATGGTCGACCATGCGAGACCAAAACGGCGTTTGAAATGAATAAGTATTTTAATTTAACTGACTCTATCCATGATTTCTTCCAATATACTACTATCGATCGGTTAAGAACATCACTTTATCTAAATCTAAAAAAAATCTAAGTTGTTGAAGACGAACAAAATGGCGCGTCTCCGAAGTTCAAATAGCGACTTTAGAGCCTTTTTACGACAGTTCTTGAGTTTTCGAAGTATAAAGTTATTCAAATTTTAATTGAGATACCGACGATGGCCCGTTATGTGTAAATTATGCTGCCAAAATTTTCGACCGATCGGCTGATTAATTGTCCTGTTTTTTTACCCGCCACATCGACAAGACTCGTTCCGAGAAAGACGCCTTCAAAGTTTAGAGACCCTATTATACAACCTGATCGGTTTCATCAAAAACGGCTGTATACAAGCTATAATATAGTGAATTTCGCTCCAGAAATACGGCATATTCTTCAGATGTCGTCGTTTCCAAATCTTTTTCTATCTATTTCTATTTATTTAAAGGCCCTCGGGTTTCCCCATATAGCCATGGTTTCAAAATGAAAAAAAAAAGAAATGAACATGCGTTTAGAAAAAAATCTGCAGATCGAATGACCCGTTGGTCGAAGTTTGTAAGTTTATATTATCTTTCAGTTTCATTGATTGAGGGGGTACATATTTTATTTTTCAGAATATCAAATTCTTGTATTTCACAGTTTTGATACACTATGGATCCAGACTATCTGTAAAACAATCGGCATTCTGAACTCAATCAAAAAACAGAAGTTACAGCCATTATATTATTAGTTTCCACGCACGAGGCACAGCGCGCCAAATCACCGGCGATGAATGGACGAATATCACGCATTTTTTCGGGCTGCCGGCCTACTACGACTTTGACAGTGGAATTAAATCGTACGCCCATATATGTTTTAATTCATCAATTTCCTAACGTATGAAGGGACGGGCATGCTTGGTATGATAATCAATATTCAGTGTGCTGACTGTGAAGAATAACAGCATTTCCGGGAAGCCAGCGGTGATGTTTTGCTGAACCATTTTCATTTCAAAGATTATGATGGAGAGACAACATCATTGATAAAAAAATCTTTGGTCAATTAGTCACGGCATCGGCTGATGTGACAAGCCAGCGATGCCCTGGTAAAAATAATTTCTACGAAAAACTACGGTCTTCCACGTAAAACTAGGATCTTTTTACAAAATAACTACGATTTTTTACGAGTATCTACCAGAATTGGGACCTTTCGTAGAAATTTCATAGTTTTCGGTAGGGATTTTCGTAGATCGTTGTCGGATTAAAGTAATAATTTCAATTTTGAAATTCATCTGAATTCCACACCTGTATATTACTACGGGTTTATGCAGAAGCAGAACCTAACCTGCTGAATATTTAAGTTCATGATAATAAGAACATTGAAGAAAAAACACCCCACAGGAAGATTTGAACCCATGCAACTCAATTTCGAATGCGCCACCCATCCAAGTACTGACCGCAGCGAGTCATGCTTATACTTATCTTTGTTGATACCCGTGGGTTTAGTCTTCAACTCGCTCCGATTCTTTCTCTGATAGAATATTACTCCCTAAAAGAATCTACCATCAAAAAGTCTTTCTTCACAAATACCCACCAACAAAAATTCGTCTTCCACAAAAAATCTTTCTTCAAAAATATTCCTTGATAGAAATTTGTTTCAACAAAAGTCGTCTTTCAAAACATTCTTCCTAGGAGAAGTTTGAAATCAGATACAACGACCAAGTACAAGAATTAACAATAAAATCAAACCGACTAGCGTTGTGCTCGTTCGCTCGCTCACTTTTCAAATAGGACATTTATATACCGCCGCCTGATAATCTGTGAAAGTGGTCCGAACTAGTACATTAGTAGCTGGCGGTTTTCCGTGCAAAGCGGAAGTGGGTAGCGGGGCCCATTGTTATTTTCGGGCCCAAAGTAAGTTCTCACAATCTTAGTTAAACATCGATAATTAGACTTCTATGATAAATATTCAATTTCTCTGTTTTTCATATGTTTCCTTGGCCAATTCTGTGTCAGTATTCACAGTATTTTGAGTTGATAGATTCAAGAGAATAAATGAAATTTTGACTTGAAGTAAAAAAAACTCGTCTGGGGTCAGTTGTAACGGTTCGTCCGGAGACATTGCAAACATTTGGTGGCGGATGATTACAGCTACCGACATTCCTTCTCCTTCTTTCATTCGGACATTATCGTAGTTTATGTTATGAAATAATAATAATAATATCAAAATAACATTATATTTATAAGATTTTATCCAAACGAGAATATTCGGCCATCAAGAGGTGATGAAAAGTTATTTTTATATTTTTTAGTCCCTGAAACACGTATTCCTTATGGGAGTGTGTGATACTAATCATCAAAATCCCGATAAATAATCTAATGTTGTGAAAAAATCTTGTGTTACAACTGACCCCAGGGTTGGGGTCAGTTGTAACACTTTTCCGATTTTTTTTTACATGCCCATACTTTTTTTCTATATATGCTAAAGAGTCCCACTTAGCGCCATTTTGTCAGCAATTGAATGCTCTTTGCTATGGTGTTTGGGACATTGATGTGTTCACTGTAGTTTGAGCTGAGTAAGGGCAAAACCGAAAACTGTTACAACCGTACCCAGTCTACCCTACTTATATGCATATGGGGCATTCCAGCCATTATCGCCCAAGATTTGACTCGACATTTTTTTATGTTTTTTATACTTTTATACGATGTAGGTCCATACCACCGGAGCATCTCTGAATTTTTTCAAAAATTTTTTTTCTTGCCGTCTCTTGTTATGAATATTACGAAGTCCGATTAGAATACATCCTTTGATCTTCTCCAAAAAAATCACAGGCATTCTACATCCAAAAACTTGATTTTTGAGACCTGGCCGATCGTGGGGGAATGAATCCTTTCATGACTTTACCTACAATCACAATTGAAAAAACTGTTTTTCAGCGCCCATAAATATCATTCGAGTGATATTATCATTGATATTGCATGCAAGGGTAGTAGAATCCACAAAAAATCTACCAACAAAAAGTATTTCTTCAAAAATACCCAACAACAAAAATTCGTCTTTGGCAAAACAATTTTCTCCAAAAATACTCGTCAACAAAAATTCGTTCCTAACAAAAAGTCTTCCAAAACATTCTTCCTATGAAAAGTTTGAAATCAGATACAACTACCAAGTACAAGAAATAACCATAGAATTAAACCGACGAGCATTGTGCTCGTTCACTCACTCACTCGATTGGTTTTTCAAATAATTTGTGATAAAATGAAAATTGGGAGAAGTTCTGATAAAAAGGGGCGTGGTACTTGGTGGGCCAGATGTGAGTAGGTGAAAGAGTATGAGGTCAGATGTTTACGTGACATTTTTCCTCATTGCTATGATGAACGAATTTTTGTTGAGGAGTATTTTTGAAAAAAATTGTTTTGTGAAAGACAAATTTTTGTTGTTGGGTATTTTTGAAGAAATACTTTTTGTTGGTAGATTTTTTGTGGATTCTACTACCCTTGCATGCAATATCAATGATAATATCACTCGAACGATATTTATGGGCGCTGAAAAACAGTTTTTTCAATTGTGATTGTAGGTAAAGTCATGAAAGGATTCATTCCCCCACGATCGGCCAGGTCTCAAAAATCAAGTTTTGGGATGTAGAATGCCTGTGATTTTTTTGGAGAAGATCGAAGGATGTAGATCATGGCTGCTAGCATCAGATTCATCAGTAAAGGAATTATTGTAACAATTTGAAAATCAGCAGAGAAATCATGTCATGTACAATGAATAATTTTTCATAGGTAATCTTGGAAACGATAAGGGCATTTAACTGAACAAGTTGAGTATTTATTGAGAATCATGAAAAATCTTCGTATCAGCTTATTCTTGGCGACATATTCTCTTCCGACAGATTTCTATTGTAAGAGCCATTTTTCATAGACATTAGCTAGTTCTTACCGCTGATACTTCAAAGAAATCGATTGGGCTTTACCCGAAGCACATCGTCATTACTTATATTTGTTCTCGAAGCCCTTTTCCAGCCATTTCAGTTCAGCGGAGAGATTTCCAGGGTTGTTTAAAGTTCCAATCAATTGGAAATTCATACTCATATTGATAACAAATACGTTCAACAATATGTTGCATCGTTGAAACTATCGCAATTAAGAAGTGATCAATCTGTGTGTTGTGAGGCTAATAATTACAGCATTCCAAATTGGGCATTGATATGTTTTGTCAGTTGGACGAAATAAAAGATGCATTAATGCTGAAAATAATTTTTTCAATCAATTAAGTAAAAGTGATGAGATGAAACGTTTTGGCTCACCTAATCAATTATGAGCAAGGTGAATGAATAAGTTTGATTATCTCACTTCATCCTAAATGTATTTAGTTGAGAAGATTATTGGACTCAATAAATACTTTATAACATAAAAAGACTGCAATGTTATTAATTTGGCGGATCAATAGATTTTAGAAATCGGACAGATAAACATTATAGACTGACACAGCACATCACTGACACAGTGATGACTTTTCACTCCTATCGAGTGAAATTTTCAGTAGTTAGTGGAGTGACTACTCACTCCGAATATTGGAGTGAAAGGTTCACTCTAACTTTGGGGTGAAATTTTCATAATGCAGGGGACCCAGTTAGATTTTGTTGATCTCTTAATTCGGTCAATATGGTCAATATTATATGAATTATGACGGATTGTCATTTGACTGTGAGGAGAATCCCCAAAAAGATTATGTGAAGAAGTTGCAGAAGTAAAGTAGGAGAAGCAGGTGTTCGCCAATATTAATCGGAGTATAAGTTGAATGGACAAAGTTGCAATTATTTTTAAATTGTTTTCAACTTCGTCTTCTGTTCAGTGACTGGTTAACCCCTGAATCTCTGGAAGGTATTGGTCCAGCCGTAGTCCAGGAACGAGTGACATGACCACCGCGCGGCGCTGGAATATATCCTTCTCACCGCGATTACCTGGCTGTGAGAAGCAACGTCGCCGCGTGGCGATCACGGGTACTGAAACCTGGTGTGCCGCAGGTTGGATCGATAATCGATCCCAGGTGACGCTCGAAGATTCACTCTCTCTTGGACTGAAACATTGAGTCAGATAACAGTCACTCGAAATTAGAGTGGAAAGATTCACTCTATGTCCTAGAGTGAGAGATGCCACTCCCAAAATTAGAGTGAAAATGTTCACTCTTTCAACTAGAGTGAAGTATGTCACTCCATAAGAGTGGAAATTCACTCCAAAAAGAGTGCCCCGCGTTTCACTCCAAGAAATTTAGAGAGTACATATACCTCAGTTGGTTATTAGAGATCTGTGTCAAAATGAATTCGAAGCTCGTGCAAGCAAATCCACTTTCACACAATCAGCACTCAATAATTTTTCCGTACGTATACGTGTTACTAACCACGTCTATAACCTAAAAATTGCATGTTTCATCATTTTATGCGAGACGTCCCTATTTGTTACAATTCAGGTCTTCGATTCATTCGTTAACATCTGTATAATAATAACAAAGAGAATCAAAGCGAATAAAACTTGGGAAATGATGAGATTTTATTACGACCGACGCAACTTACAGCTCTGTCTCGGGCAATCGATTCTCGATCTTACGTTTAAACATGGCGTTCTATTCATTTCGGTGGCTCTTCTCTATTCTACAATCGTGCCTTCCGAAGCGCCGTCTGGCGACTAACCTAGGGTACAACATCGATCGCTGCGAATTCTTGCTGTCTAGCGGTGGTCGCTCTTCTCTCATTTTTATTGTCGTAGAAATAGAGCAATTGAGCTGACTGAAGAAGGAGATGACGAACAAAATTCTGCCGCGGAAACGGGTATCGAAAACACTCAAATAATCATATCTCAGCTCTCAGTGTACCGATTACATCGAAATTGGGCTCTAATGAAAGCTTAATACGCCCATGTCCTAGGATAAATATTTCAAACCCATGTATGAAGCGAGGCGGAAGAAAGACGATTGAATATTTTTCCCCACTGCCCGGTTCGCTCCCGTTCGGGTAAAGAGACTCGGTGAGTCTCCACGCCGTGCTTTAAAAAATTTTGTTTAATGTACTTGGCGCAAGACTCTACCGAGTCTCTTGATTTGTTGACAATCAAAGGTCAATGAGATGTATGGAACATGCATGAATATTTGAGAAACTGAAGTTTATTATTGTGTTCATCATTCACGGAGGTAAAAAATACAATACTCAATTTATTGTAGAAATTTGCCGCTTTATGTAATACAACCCTCACACTCAGCATTCAAAATTCTGCAACTTCTTCAGGCAAAGTCGTAAGAAATTGTAATTTTCCGTAGAAGTGTTCGATATTCTACGAAAATGTGAGAAATTGAATTGAATCTTTCCGGGAATCCGAATTTCTCCTAGTTTCTAGCAGAAGATCGTAGAAAATCGTAGAAAATGGTAAGAGATCGTAGAAATTCTTGCTATATAGTAGGGTTTGAAACCTTTGTCTCCAGTATTCATTCTCATGTCACATCATGTTGCAGCGATGACTTTTCCAAGATGTCCTAGAAGCCTGCTAGAAACCCTGCTAAAGGTCTCCGTGAAGACTAACATCTTAGCTACCCAACGACAGAATTTAGTCTGCGTCGAAGCTGCGAATAGGTTTGCGTAAATTGTGGGGCTCCGGTGAATCATGAATGCTTGCACCGCACTGACGATGAGGCAGTTACTTACCAGCCAACATGAGGAGGTAGTCGTTATGAACGATGATGAATATGGATCGTGATCGGCCTTACAGAAATAACGAGGCTCATGGTATCAGTAGCGTTAGATATAACTTTAACTTTGTGCATAGGCCACTTTGAGGCGCATATCATTCGAAGAAAAAAAAAATAGAAGAACACAGAGAACCACTTTGAGACTTGATAACAAAAAGTTTTTAAATAATAAAACAAACCTTCAAGAAGATAAGAACTAGAAATTTTCATGAATAACGGGTAAAAACAACAGTAAAAGAGTAGGTATACATTTTGCTCGAACCCGTCAAAACACGTCCAAAACTCGACCACATCGCGCTTCTCAGTCACGGGAAAACATCCGAGGCGCACTCGGAGCCGCACGTAAATATGCCAAGCGCGAGATCTGTAAAGTTAGTAGCAAGTCAAAATGTTAGTTTGGATTTTTGAGAATTTTTTCAGATTTTTAAAAGGGGGCATTCTCAATCAACTTCAAAAATTCATAACAAATTAACGGTTTGATAAAAAAAATCTGAAAAAAATTTAGGACGCGTTTTTTACTGATTAGAATGTTAGAAAAAAACATGGAATGATTTTGAGATGGTCGGGGTTTAACACTGGTCGAGTTGGCGTGGAATGCCCCATATGTATCCATACATGATCAAATATGAACCAATTTGCTGATGAAAAATGGTTCAACATACATGGAGTGATATATGTAGTTTGGGATTATTATCGGGGTTGTATGTGTTTATATCTAAGCACACCCTACTGAAAAAGATCCTGTAAAATATTACATGAAAAAGTACATAATAAAGTACGTGATAAATTTTATAAAGTTATGATTGAATTATACTTCGGGTCTCGTCCTCAAGATTACAATGTAGTACCGCTACTCAAGGTGGCGCTACCGTCCCGATATCTCCTCATAAAGTTTCTTCGTGCCGAAGATGCCACACGTCGAAGTTTCCCCCGTAAGTATTTTATAGTAATTTGAGTTTCAGATCACCGGAGCCCGCAGAAAAAGCGATCCCTGAGTCCTAGGAGCCCTGTCGAAGAAGACGGGCGAGTCAGAAGAAGGAAAAGCTAGAGGCGTAAAAAATAAGGTTCAATGCAACCTAACCCCACTTTCAACACCTCGAGCCAGCAATACCAATTACTATACGGTTAGGCTTATGTGAAGGTAAGACAAAACCGGCGCTGTAGACAGTCGAAGTACTGATCGTTAATACGGCAGGGTTATGCGAGACATAACCTCTATTCAAAACCGGCGCTGTAGACAGACATAACCTCTATTCAAAAGCGGCTCTATAGACAGTCGAAGTACTGATCATTCAATACGGCAGGGTTATGCGAGACATAACCTCTATTCAAAACCGGCACTGTGGAAAGGCGAGGTACTGATCATTCAATACGGCAGGGTTATGCGAGACGTAACCTCTATTCAAAAACAACGCTGTCGACAGTCGAAGTTATCCGAGAGATAACGCGTGTACTGATCATTCAATACGATCAAGGTATGGGCGGTAACTTCTGAACCGATTGTCCTAAGCAACGTCACCCATTGACAGTTGGGTCGGCAACAACCATCAGCAGGTAAGACAATTCTAAGGCAGGACTGAAGGCAAACCAATGTTCTGCTTCCAATAATATAGAAAGCCTGTGTTCGTCGGTCTATAGAGCCGATCGATGTTAGCAGTACGCTTTATGGGCTTTCTCAGCAGACCTCGCATGGGCGCTCGGAGAGCGACAATATTTGTATATTGTTGATGCACAAGGCCTATCGGTAGAGGGCTACGCTATCATGAGCGCTACGATATAGATAATGCTCCCACGCAGTAGGGGGTCCTTTTTTGGGTCTACAGCACTGATCGGTCAGGCTGTGTTCTCAGGATCGAGGGCAGAGACGATGCTCCCTTTTTTCAAGGCAGGTCCTTCATTGTTGTTACACCGGACCTATCTATTTTTAGCGCTGTGCTTGCAGTAGCGCTAGGAGAGAGACGAATCTCTCACTCCCAAAGTAAAGTCAAGAACTTGAACGGTTCAGTGCTGCAATCTTAAGAGCAGACAGAATTAAAAAACAAACTGAAGCTCTCATTTCGTATCACGAAAAACAAAGTCACTATCGTGAGCTTGTGCGACGGACTGACAATTCTATTGACTAAGGGTCAACCTTGACGAGGGAAAATTCAATCGCTCACTTATACCCTTGTTACAGAACTGATAGTTCTAAGGCAGTGAACGAGAACCTGTTTCACTAAACATCTGGGAAGCTCAGAGCTTCCGAGCCATACCCGAAGGGTAGAACAAGCTAATCAAACTCTGAAGGTCGGGATAACAGCGGACAACCGAGCAAGCTATCTCGAAAATGGAAAATGAAAATTGATTTCAGTAGTCAATTTAATCACAACAGCTCCTGACGAGTGTGTAAACTCCCCGCCAGTATGTTGAAAACCTAGAGTACTCTCAGTATTCAGACCCTGTTTTTTGACTCTACCTATATTCATCGTCGACCCAATATCAGGTCACATGGTCGAGGCATAGATAGATAGATTATTGATTATTTAGATCTTGGGGTGTTGCATGATGCTCAAATCTAGATGTTGAGACCCTTTACTCAAGAAGAGAGGAAATAATTCTCAAAAACCAGTAAAACGATTTTTAGTCCCTCGATAACCTCAATTCTCAGCCGTAGATACCCAATAAGGCCTTAAAAGTTATGGAAAGTTACTATATTTTCCAAAGACCACCTGAGGAGTAGGTGTTCTTCGTAGTCTGCTACGCCGTGGTCAATTTTCGTCTTATTAACCAAGAAACTTGGATATCAAGCATAATCCAAGAGTATAGTTACCCTGATAGGTAGCTAATTGAAGTGAAATATCAGTTTGGTGAAACCTCTGTGCACATATGGTCAGAAGCTAATGTAAAGTTGTTGGTAAACAGGCTGATAGGTATATGTATACTAAGTGTACTTTACCAGCAGTCAAGTGGAGGAAGATTATTGAAGTTTGGACCATTATACAGACACTAGATGAGCACAAAGCAATGTGAAGTTTCCTGGGTCCAAACTAGCCAATAGTAACAGATTCACCACAAATGTGAAGAATCTGCTTAAGTCCTTGTACTTGAGGATAGCCGACTAATCCGGATTTTCTCTAGTAACGTTGTATTGGTTGCTGTAGAGCTCAAAGAAGATGAGCTTGTCCCCCAAGTAAAGAAGAGTAGAAAATACTCAGTTGGCTCTTTATATTAAAACCTATGTACAGATTAAACGCCTAGACTTTAGGCTGAGAATCTAACTTCTTCGTTTTCACGAACGAAATGACTTCTGGAGTTGATTGATAAAAGCTCGAAATTGAAATACTAGCTGCTTCTTTAAGCGAATATAGAAAATAACTCAGAATTTCTCTGAGTATAATATTCACAATACCAGACCATGAATAATCGAATTCGATTGAAAACTGGTACACGAACTAACAATAAGAATTACTGAAATGTACTCTGCAGGTCAAAAATGCCAGGCCTCAGATCTATTGCGTATGGGGTGCTCAGTTAGAGTTGACAACTTGACAATAAGTATGTCCACATACATAGAGTGATAAAATTAATTATACAACTATTTCCTGCCCTCGACGGGATAAGGACTAGGTTGTAGCAACGTGAAAAAAAAAAAACCAAAAAAATTGGGTACAACGAATATTATTGGAGAGACGCTTGAGACTCCAATTGGCCTTCTCAATCCTAGTTTTGACCTTTTCTCATATCTATGGAAAAGACCGCAGGCCGATCCAGATCGGCTGATAGATATACCCTATTCTGCAAGCTTTACCTGAATACAATAGATCGGAAAAGGATATTTGAATACAAATGACAGAAAAATCCACTCAATTCTAAACTCTCTTAAGGCCGATGAGTTCTTTAGAATACAAATTTGAGGGCATCTTATCATATCACTTCATTCAGTTACGAAAGCTTAGTGAATATTCTCCTTTCACATGGTCGAAGTGAACACGAACTTAAGAGCATGCTGGACTCAGTCTTATCCGTATTTAAAAAAAAATGAAGTCTGATATGAGCGGGGGGTTGTTTAATGGGTTCCTTAGACGATTTGCATTGAATTGGTAGCTGCATGAACGTGTATCTCACCAAAATCGAGTAAAATAAGGCTTTATTGTGTCGCGAAGCGTGGGACCGTCACTTGTTTTCACTGATATCACCGACTACGCATCACGAGGGTGGAAACGAATTAGTGAGCGACCTCATAAATATAATTCCACTCACATACAGTGAGTAAACGTGGATGCGGGCCACTCGGTTTGGCAAAGATGGCGGCGGCGTGAGCGTAGACAGCCAGTGGTTCTCGGGGTTCGGACCCGCACAGAGAGGGATTTCAACCACGCCTCGTTCAAGCTGACTTGGTTTTGGTTGAACGCGCGAAAAAAGCGCGACTCAGATTTTTTGGTTAAATTGAGGTTAAGAGCAGTGTTGGGCAGCTGCAAATTACGTAGTGTAATTCATTACATTCAACAATAATAAATTACAATTGTAATTTACAACAATAATAAATTACAATTGTAATTGTATTTTACAACAATAATAAATTACAATTATTGTAATTGTATTTTACAACAATAATAAATCAATAATGAATTACAATTGTATGCTCAACACTGGAGGAAAAATGTTCTGATGTTTATGAACCATCAAAAATGATCAGAGAGACTGAATTCTTTCGCCTTGGTTCTACCGAGACTAGATTCTTTGCCTTGCGTCTACCGAAAGTGAATTCTCCGTCGACGCTTTGGGTGGACGCAGACCAGATTCTGCGCCTCAAGCCAACGGAAAGTGAATTCTCTGGCGACGCCTTGGGTCTACGGAGACTAAATTCTTCGTCTCAAGACGACGGAGGGTGACTTCTTCTTTGACGGAGACTAGATTCTTCGCCTCGAGTCTCCGGTGAGTGAATTCTCTGACGACGCCTTGGGTCTACGGAGACTAGATTCTTCGCCTTAGGTCTACGGGGACTAGATTCTTTGTCTCAAGCCAACGGAAGGTGACTTCTTCTTTGACGGAGACTAGATTCTTTGCCCTGAGTCTCCGGAGACTGAATTCTCTGACGACGCCTTAGGTCTACGAAGACTAGATTCTTCGTCTCAAGCCGACGGAGGGTGACTTTTTCTCTGACGGACACTAGATTCTTGAGTCTCCGGAGAGTGAATTCTCTGACGACGCATTGGGTCTACGGAGACTAGATTCTTCGCCTTAGGTCTACGAAGAATCTAGTCTCCGTAGACCTGAGGCGTCGTCAGAGAATTCACTCACCGGAGACTCGAGGCGAAGAATCTAGTTTCCGTCAAAGAAGAAGTCACCCTCCGTCGGCTTGAGACGAAAAATTTAGTCTCCGTAGACCCAAGGCGTCGCCAGAGAATTCACTTTCCGTTGGCTTGAGGCGCAGAATCTGGTCTGCGTCCACCCAAAGCGTCGACGGAGAATTCACTCTCGGTAGACGCAAGGCGAAGAATCTAGTCTCGGTAGAACCAAGGCGAAAGAATTCAGTCTCTCTGATCATTTTTGATGGTTCATAAACATCAGAACATTTTTCCTCCAGTGTTGAGCATACAATTGTAATTCATTATTGATTTATTATTGTTGTAAAATACAATTACAATTGTAATTTATTATTGTTGTAAATTACAATTGTAATTTATTATTGTTGAATGTAATGAATTACACTACGTAATTTGCAGCTGCCCAACACTGCTCTTAACCTCAATTTAACCAAAAAATTTGAATCGCGCTTTTTTCGCGCGTTCAACCAAAACCAAGTTAGCTTGAACGAGGCATGGTTGAAATCCCTCTCTGTGCGGGTCCGAACCCCGAGAACCACTGGCTGTCTACGTTCACGCCGCCGCCATGTCTGCCAAACCGAGTGGCCCGCATCCACGTTTACTCACTGTATATCGCAAAACTTGTCCATTTCACTCAACGATGAAGACGAAAAATTGTTTCAAAAAAAGACTGTCATTTTCGGTATAAAGCAGTGGCCGCGGCCATGTTGGATCGTTTCGCCAACGTTCGTCTCGTGGTCCTGCGTTTCACGAACCGCCGTTCCTTGTTCAGCGCTATGACTGCTGAGCGGGAATTCAAACGGAAATAATTCGGAATAATAATAGTCATAACAATGCATTATTATTATTATTATTTTTATTATTATTATCATTAGAATTACAATAATAATTTCGAAATAATAATAATCACAATTATTAAAATGATATTAATTATTATTATCATTGAAAAAAATTGACTCGAACGTGGTGAAATTTGTAAATGAAACTGAAAACGTATGCGCCATTTTTTTTTCTTTTTCTTCAAAAACTCTAAAATCCTGTGAAACGAATAAAAAAGTCTGATTTCAGAGTTCTTTATGTGAAATTTTCAAAATTAAAAAAAAAAAAAAAAAAAAAATTGACGGGGCAACCCGAGTTGAAATTTTAGGCCTCGTTTGAATCCCCCAGAACCTATTTCTTTTGTTTCGCACTAGCCGCTACCCTCCGTTGAATCTACTAAGCCCTATTTGCAGATTTCAGTGCTATCGGTAAACCTCCTTTCATTCCACTTCAGCCTCCGCTAGCCCTCTTAAACCTCCTTTTAATCGCAGATGTCTAGCGACTATGAACCTACGTAGCCTACATAACCTCCTCTGCATCAAAACTCTCGTTCCTTGACCCTACATAGCCTCCTTTGGATCCCAAGCATGCCGAGGCCACTTTGGATTGAAGACTCGGTATCAAAAGGAGGTTGCGTAGGGTCTGAAAGTGAGTTTTAACCTACTTGATTCCAAGTTTTGGCCTGTGTTCGTAGTTCAAAGTGCGTCCGCATAGCCGCGCAGGCTTCCGTTTCGTTCCCGCAAGTATAACGCCACCGGCATATAACAAGAACCACGGCTCGGTGCAGACGTTTAAACACTTTGACACTGAGTAAGATCCAAACGTGATCGCGCTTAGGTATAACCCCAGCTGTACCTCTTACTATAGGTGGTTGCATTGAGCTTCTCTATTACAATAGTATTGTTGTAATTTCAAAAAACTGTAAATTTGATAAATTATTTCTGAACCCTTATCAAATTTTCAAGCAAATTATTTTTGTTAATATTGATGTCGTCCCATGTTTAAAATTCAATCATAATAATATTGAAAAATTCCCTTTTTTCCAGTAAGATCGAGCTATTTTTGGTTCGAATTTTCGATAAATAATGTTTAGTTGAATATTTATTCGCTTTTTGGATTATAACATTATGCCCCATATCGACGGAGATGATTTCTGTGACGTACGTAGAGGATAGATAGAATAGGCCTAAAGGAGGGTCTGTAGGGTCTGCAATAGACCTAGAGCAGGGTCTGTAGGCCCTGAAATAGGCCCAAAGGAGGGTCTGCAGGGTGTGCGTGAGCGTTGAAATAGGCTCAACTGGATCGAAAGGAGGGTCTCGGGTACCCTACATAACCTCCTTTGAATCAAAATGTCTAGTTTCTGCCACTTTTGGAGGTTCAAGTGGAGTATAACATTAAAGCGCCGCGAATATATCGTACCCTCCCTTGAACCTCCGTACTCCCAAAATTTGAACATCTTGGAGGTTCTGGGGAGGTTTGAAGGAGGTTGAAAATTTCGACTCAGGAAGGCTGCTGTAACTTGATACACGAGACGGACTTCTTGCTGTATAGCATTTTGCATGACTTTCACAGTAGCTGCATCGTTTTGATTTACAGGATCAGATAAATTCACCAGTCGCTTGTTATCCATATCATACTGTCCTTCCGGGGTAATTTTGAATCCCACTCCAGGAGGACCGCGGTTACTAACGGTCCCACTCTTTTCCAGTTGTCGTTCAAACACGTCAACGCTCATCGTGGAAATGATCACACAACCGAAGATTATTGATTAATAAATGATTCCCGCTTCACGTAATTCTTCGATAACGGACATTATTTCGTTTGAATGACTTGAGTTGCCCGCTGCCTGAGACGCCAAGAGTAATCGAAGACGTTCAACCAGCTCACACGGATCATCCAAAAAAACGTATTCCTGTCTAACTCCTGGCTGTGCAACCATAGTCTATGGTAGCAGACCTTCACCCTTACGTTTTTTCATTACAGAACCAGTTGTTGGTAATTCACCCTTACGTTTTCTCATTGCAAGACTAGTTTTGAGTAATTCGCCATTACGTTTTTTCATTGCAGGGCTAGTTTTTAGTAATTCACCCATTATATTTTTCAATTTGTTACTTTTTTGAATGCGGACGGGCTGGTCAGACTCGTAGTAGTTTCTGTGCGCATTAGTTTTGAGAATAATGTCTTGATAGATCTTTTGGTCCGCTGACGTTACAAAACTATCATCGGGTACCCTCTTGAACAACGGTTCCAACAACCCCTTGGTCTTTGGGTATAGCGTATCGCCTATGCGGACGTGATGCGGTTCAAAACTTATCGTTGAATCACCAACCATGAGATTATCGTGTGCAAGTTTGCGTACACCACACACGCTATCCAGTTCACTTTTTCTCGTTTTATCCTTGATCATTTCGAGATACTTTGCTTCCGAGGAACGTGTCTCAATCATTGACTGATCTCTCATTTCTTCTTCTTGTCCTTCTCCCTCTCCTCCTTCGTCTTCCGCTTCGTCTTCTTTGTCATCATCATTTGCTGTTAAAAACGATGCATCATCTTCTTCTTCTTTACGTTTCGAAAATTCGTTAACCTCCTCTTTGGATTTTATTATTTCCTCTTTAATTTGACTCATTTCTTTTTTAATCTGTTTCATTTCGTCCTTGATGGGTTTCGTGTCCTCTGAAATATCTATTAATTTATGCAGTGGGGCTACCACGGGTTTGAAGACATCGTTCATAGTTTGTTCAACAGCTTCCTTTCCGGATTTTATCATGCGATGTTTCCGTCGAATCGCTGCGCTAGCTTGAGCGATTTGATGCAGAATTTCTTTTTGCTTCTGAATTTCATGCATGTTGACGTGTCCGAGTCTACAGCGTTACTGTTGTAGTTTCCGTGAAGACGCTACTTTTTAATACTCACAAAACAGTCGAACCCTTTTCTATATCTACCCTCATTCAGCTCGCTGTCCTTGTCAATCACAACGAACCCGTGCTTATCGCTATTCCAACAGGCGGAACACAGGTCTTTAAACTGAGCGTACGTCATATCAGTGTTAATGTGATCATCGTACACATGCCTCAGGTTCATATCGTCTTGTTTGAATAACACTATGAAGTTGGTGTTGTCACGTACGAGGTGCTTAGGAATACGGGTGTACGTCTGACAGAGATAGAAACTATCGACACTGTGATGCCTTCCCATACAGAAGTACGCTCTGATGTTATCCTGCTTCTCGCATGCTACGTCATCGAACACGAAAATAGAGTTAGGTCGTGCTTCGCTTGGTGCAACAACCTGCTCGTGCTCATTAAAGGGAAAATATTCGACGCCGTCTACAGCCTTAAGTAATTGTTCCAGCAACTCGTATTTCGGCTGATTCAGAGATTTCGAGTATACATAAACGTTCTCGAATCTGAGTCCATTGGGATGCGTTATGAGTGTGAGTAAAGTGCATTGGTTTTGCCGCAGTTCGATGGACCACAAAATACCGCTCGTACGCTGTTCGGTAGTAATGCACCATGTCGCTTCTCCTGTTTTTTGGTCTGTGGTGAAAAACTATCGAAATTCATGATCGGTAGTTTGATAGGTTGTGCCTTGAAGTTCATCTCGAACGTGACTGATCTCATCGGCTATAAATAATGCCTTTATATAGTTTTCACGTCAGTCGAAGCGTGGACATGATCGTACACAGAGCAAAAAAAGGTACTCCCAAGCAAAACTCTGAAAAGCGAGGCAAAGGTTTGGTGAACAGGATCATCAATAGCGACCCGGTAGAATTGCATATACCTGGCTACCAATATTGTGGACCTGGTACAAAATTGACGAAAAGACTCGCTCGAGGTGATGCAGGAATCAATCCCCTGGACGCTGCATGCAAGGAACACGATATAGCATACTCGAAGAATCGAGACAATCTTGAAGCTAGGCATACAGCGGATAAGGTATTAGCTGAGCGAGCTTGAAAACGGGTGTTAGCTGGTGACGGGAATCTCGGTGAAAAGGCAGCCGCGTGGGCTGTAACGAACGCTATGAAAGCTAAAACCAAATTCGGAATGGGAATGGGGAAGAAGAAGACAACGGCATTGAGAAAGGTTATCGATGCAGCTAAACGGTCGATGATTCCAAGCAATGATGCACGGGTTGCCATTAAATCGGCGCTCGACGGCGCACGCGGTGCTGTGAAGAAGGCAGGTGGTAAACGGAATGTACGCTCCCCGCGCATTCTACCTGTACCAGCTAAAGTCGGTGGCTTTCTACCTTTCCTCATACCTATCTTTGCTGGGCTCAGTGCTGCTGGTGCCATAGCCGGTGGAGCTTCTGGAATTGCGAAAGCAGTGAATGATGCAAACTCGGCCAAGCGTCAACTTGACGAAAGTCAGCGTCATAATAAAACAATGGAAGCCATAGCCCTTGGCAGAGGACTTCATTCGAAACCGTACAGGAAGGGTTTCAGTCTGCAACTGAAGAAACAGTCAAAAAACTAATTATGAAGCTACCTCGACGAGCGTTAATCGATGTGGATCGGTCGAAGTATGCGAGAAAATTTGAAATTCCATACTTTCGTGGTGTGTTTATGAGAAATGACTTGCCGAAGAGCGGCCCACGCAGGCGTGAAGCAGCAATCGTAAATTTAGATGACAAAGATGGTCCGGGAACTTATTGGGTTGCGTACAGAAAAATCGATAATAAAGTCGATTACTTTGATAGTTTCGGTAACCTTCGGCCGCCGTCGGACCTCGTCAAATATCTCGGTGTTGGTAGCGTAAACTATAATCATGAAAGATATCAAGACTATGACACGTTCGAGTGTGGACATTTATGCCTCAAGTTCCTCTGCGGACAGTTGAACCTATATAAACTTGAAAAATAATCAATCAAAATCAGTTCAGCATTAACCATCATGGGTAATTCGTTGACGTTAACCATTTCGGGAAATTCCTCTGTTCTGGAGGCTCAGTACTTTCCATCTATTGAACTTTCCCCCAACAAGCAATATGTCTTGCGTCTGGTTGAATTGCTAACCTTCAACTCAATCCCTAACGTAGACGTTGGTCACAATAAGATTTACGTAGGTGATCAAGTGGTCACCATTCCTACCGGTAGCTATGAAATAGAAGATATCGAAAGATATCTACAGAGTGCGCTGACGGATAAGGGTGTTATAATTGAAATCAAACCGAACAATAACACGTTGCGCAGCGAAATCAAGTGTAATCGTCGGATCAATTTTGAACCAGCGGATTCCATTGGACATTTACTTGGATTTACGCCCCGCGTACTACCGCCTGATCAAACTCATAAATCTGATCTCCCTGTAACTATTCTGAAAGTCAACGCGTTACGAATCGAATGCAACATCACAACAGGTGCCTACGTCAATGAGCTCAAGGTTCACACCATTCACGAGTTCTTTCCGGTAGTTCCACCAGGATATAAGATCATAGAAGTACCCTCGCACGTTATTTACCTTCCGATCACCGTCAAGATCATAGATCATCTTCAACTTCGCATCGTTGATCAAGACGGAGACCTGGTTAATTTCCGAGGAGAAGTTATAACCATCAGACTGCATCTTAAGACTCAATAATGGGAATTGTTTATAATCGAAAACTCAGCAACAGTGATATTAGTAGACCGACATGCCTCGGGGAAGTCAGTCGTCAACCAGTTCTCAAGGAGCTAACACATCAAAACGTGCTGTTTCTGACAAGTCTAGGTCTCAAAGTCAGACTTTTTGGAAGAAAGTAAAATATCGATTTTTCTGCATCTGTATCGTCTGTTATATACCATGGAGGAAGAAATATTGAATATTCAGACTCCGGTTGCCTTCGATGAATCTATAGCGCACTACGAGATTCATGCACACAAGCCTTATGCATCCTCCACTTTCAATAATAGCGATGAAATTCGCATTACGGTCCAACATCAAGACCTATGTCTTTTGCCGAGCAAGAGTTCGATCCACGTATCTGGGAGACTAACCAAGGCTGATGGAACTCCAGCAACCACGGTTCTGGTCAACAACGCCATCTGTCATCTGTTTGAAGAAATTCGATATGAGATCAATGCAATCGAGATCGATAGAAACAAGAATGTCGGTCTAACGAGTCTCATGAAAGGTTACGCCTCCCTCAGCCCTGGTCAGAATTCGTTGCTCGAGAACGCAGGTTGGACTGATGTCGAGGAGAGCCGAAAATTGGCCGATGTCAACGGTTACTTCGATGTGTGCATACCGTTGAATATGATTCTTGGTTTTGCTGAGGATTATCGTAAGATTATCGTCAATGCTAAACACGAGTTGATCTTAACAAGAGCGAAAACTGACATGAACGCTATACTTGTTGTAACCGATAAAGAAGAATTCAAGATCGCAATCAATAACATAGAATGGCTAATGCCGTACGTTAAACTCTCGGATCAGCGAAAAATTGAGCTACTGAGTTACATCGAGAAGGATCCATCCGTCTCCATGAGTTTCCGTTCTTGGGAATTGTACGAGTACCCTCTACTCCCCCTCACTTCCAAACACGTTTGGACCGTGAAAACCTCGTCTCAACTAGAAAAACCTCGATACGTTATGCTCGGCTTTCAGACCAACCGTAAGAACAAAACGAATAAAAATGCTAGCCACTTCGATCACTGCAGCATCACCGACGTCAAGCTGTTCTTGAATTCGCAATGCTATCCCTACGGTAACCTGAACCTCGATATGAGTCAGACCCAGTACGCTGTTCTCTACGATATGTACGCTAACTTTCAAGCAACCTACTATGGAAAAGATCCTGAACCGTGGCTGCAGAAAAATCAATTTCTGGAATACGCTCCCCTGTTCATTATTGATTGTTCAAAGCAGAACGAGTCTCTCAAATTTGGACCCGTTGATATTCGTCTGGAGTTTGAGTTAAAGAATAATTTTCCTGTCGGAACCTCAGCGTATTGCGTCATCCTTCATGATCGTATTGTGGAATATAATCCGATAAGTGGTGGAGTTAGAAAATTGGTGTAAAACCATTCATGTATTATTGTATAACTATATCTGATTTTGAAATACAGAAAAATTGATCATAAAAAGACTTGATCATCTCGTTCTACCTTAACCTAAAGTCTTACATAAACAGAAGATAACTGCATCTGCGTTCATGTATGACGTTGCTTGAAGTATTTAATACTATATCAACTAAGATTATTCGTGTAAGAAATATGCAGTCTGGAAAGATCGATTGAGCCGGTTGACACACATGAATTCCAGGAATCAACCGTTCGCTCGAAAAATTGTTTATCTGCAGTTAATTAATGATGGGCAATTTGATACTATTGTTTGGAATGTAACATGGAATGTAATTTGATATTGGAATCGCGGTATCTTTACAGTTGGAAAGTGCATTTAGCGAAGTGCTGCGTGTCGAAACGGGTTCCAAATAATTCCAGGAATCCTTTCTTGACTCAATCATTATTCATATGCAATTAATTAATGATAAGCAATCCGACACTATTGTTCGAAAAATTAACGAGGAATGTAATTTGATACTTGAATTGCGGTGTCTTTTGAAGCTGTAAATTGCGTATGGGGAAGATTCTCACTGCGTACAGCGCAGCAGGTCATGTTCCAGGAATTTATAAGTCCGATAAATTCCGACAAAGTCACCTTGAAGCTTCCAGAATCTCACGGTGTGCCGCGTGACGCAGAAGGTCATATTCCAGGAATTTTGTAGTCCAATCAATTCAGAAAAAGCTTCGGGAATCGCACGGTCTGCCGCGTGGCGCTAGGAACGGCTCCTTGATCACAGGAAATGACGTCATAGCCGTTCCAGAAGACGACGCATTGTGAATTTCCCGCCTCGACACATGCGCAGTAAACCTGCATTTCAAATCTCCCACCCTCATCGTCCTTGAATTTCCCACCCTGACGCTACAGGAAATGACGTCACACCCGAATGTTCCAGAAGATGACTCATCGTCCTTGATTTTAAATTCCCCTGACACATGCGCAGTAAACCTGCATTTCAAATCTCCCGCCCTCGCGCATGCGCAGTAGGTCGATTTCGGGACTTTTTCGGGAAATTTTCGGGTGGCCCAGAAGCCTCCTAGCCTATCTACTAATATGTTCAGTAAAATTTTCAAGTGAACCGAGTAGACCCTAAGAAAATTTCTTCAATCGCACCTCACGGACAATCAAAAATCAATCAGGGTCTGAAACTCCGGAAAACTCGTTGCAAGGTAGTAAGGAACGAGATTCTGGACGGACGTCAAATTCGCCGACCCTTCGCCGAAACCTGGCCCGCTTCGCGTGGAATACCCCATTTATTCTCGGAACCACCCGCATAACAAAAGAATTACAAAAGAATTCTCCGAGTTACGTCTGTTCTATCCTGGACAGCGAGTTACGTCTGTTCTAACCGATTCAGCGAGTTACTTCCGTTCTAGACTGCCCGCTGAGTTACGTCCGTTTCCTTAGGACCCGTCGATATGTAAGTATGTATATCGTTCTATATTATATAAAGATGTCGCCGCCGCCACCGCCGCTGTATCAAGATCCCCCCCCCTGCGGCTCTCTGCAACGGACCCCCTAGAATGCCCCTCCCCTCCCCTCCCCCCCCCCTCTCCCGGCCCTATAACCACCCCCGTAGATGTCAAGAATCCCTCAGAACCCCCATGTGAACCCCGTACATATCAAGAATCCCTCAGAACCCCTATGTCAACCCTGTATACATTTCAAGAATACCTTAGAACCCCTATGTGAACCCGGCCGTTCATACAGAGAATCCCGGAGAATCCCTATGTAAACCCTGTACAAGCTTATACTATTTTGCGTGCGTAGCACACAGTGTGGCGACTTAGAAAAAAAATCACTTTTTTGCATTCCATATACATTGAAAAAAAAATGTCAACTTTTTTTCACTATCTAGACGACTAAAACGATATTGCATAATATCAACCTGTCAATCGGGGGGTTGGCGCGCGAAGCGCGCAGGGGGGTGACGCCTCCCAGGTCATTTATATACAATCATAAAAATGGTTTCGCCGTTCGATACTATGAAGACTACAGGGCTCACTGGATGCATATAGTAGGTGTGAACGTATATGTGTTACTATAGACGGAAGAATAGGTGTAGCAGGTCTGCGACAGATTCAATCTCACGTCAACCTGTCGCGCCCCGACTACAGACTCCAATATCTGTCTATCCCAACTAAATATCGTCTGGAGGCTGACAGGATGTTTTGGGACAAGTGATATTAGGAGAAAAGTATCCGTCTAGCAGTCGTTGCCTCGACAAATTATGACTCAACTGTGTCACGTGAAGGATTATTTGGATAGTCAAAAACGGACGCCGTAAGTCCATAACTATCACTCCATTCAAATTCCCCCTCTGAAATAGTAGATTCAATTTTTCATTCAAGACTGTATCTGTAATTCAGATTGGAATTCCTTGGGGCGAATAATGTCGATATCATTTAGAGTGCTTCGTTGTCTCACACGTAGAGAACGTTCCAGTCATGCCTGCGTTCTTTTGCGACCCCAGTTTGGTCGTCGTGCATCAATTTTGTATCGATAGGTCAATCTCATTTTTTTATTCGGTATTGAAATCGATGAATTCTTAAAAAATAAGTGTTTCATGGCTCGCGGATAGATGAGAATTTTCGTGGGTGAAGTAACGAATTGTTACAGTGAACTTAAGGTGGTCGTCTCGCTACTCCGGCATCAAATTATGTCTATTAATCGTCGATGTCCAACGTAATTTTATGATAGTTTTCGATATTGCAAAAATTTTTATGGGATAAAAATTTTACGGATACACATTTACACACACTGAATATTATTTCGTAATTTACGATGAAATAATAATCGACAGTAACTGATTTGATTAATTTCCGGTCAGCTGTCATGGGTAAGAAATTGGTCTGGCAACGTCGCAATAGAAGCGTCCCTTGCTGGTATGGCATACAGCGTTCTTCACCTCTCCGTTCTCACCGGCGCCCGAAGAAACCTTCGCTCACGGTGTTGCCAAATGTACTCGATCGCTTTGTGGCGGGCTGGTAATGGCTGTCTGATGGCGTTTTCATCGAGATTATCTTTGAAGTTATAATCGAGAAATTCGGTGACCCAAAAGTTTTATGGTCGCAACGGAATATTCGGAATATAATTTACAATTAGCAACTTTATATTCGTCGCTATCTGATTAGAATTCATACCCTAATCGATTGATTATGAATTTTGAAGTTGACAACACGGTTTTCCCGTGAGACCCCTTGTTAATTCGTCAATATTTGAAGTTAAGTTACTTACTGAAATCTTCGGTAGGATGCGAAATATCTTTCAGATATTAAAAGTTTCTCATCTAAATTTCAAAATCAAGAGATTTTCTAATCCTCCCTATATCCTACGGGTGGCGAGACGACTACCTTAAATCTTCATTCTTAGCGAAATCAAACTCCATCACCTGATATCCGAAATGATAGTGATAATAATAACAACAATAATTATCATGATTGTAATTATAATTATATCAACAATAATTATTTTCCGTTGAGCTTGCCCCTTTCTTACTTTTGACTATTTTCTGTGTTCATAACCACAAACTATATCAGACTACTGAGACGAATAGCATCAAAAACTTTTGTGTCAAGCCCACGAAGACACCAAGTTCCCTTCCAGATTCGTTTTGTTTTGGGTTTACTTTGCTACGTATCTAGCCTGTATGTATCTTTGTATTATTGTGGTAAATATTTTCAAGAATTATCCGGGTTCGGGTTATCAATGTTAATTTCGTTATTAGGGAATATCCAT
The DNA here is from genome assembly GCA_018257835.1 of Euura lappo. Classification (NCBI taxonomy): domain Eukaryota; kingdom Metazoa; phylum Arthropoda; class Insecta; order Hymenoptera; family Tenthredinidae; genus Euura; species Euura lappo. The sequence continues at coordinate 103,424 of JAEUYN010001134.1, forward strand.
CATTGAGTCAAGAGAAAACCAAAGTTTACGATCCAACGTTTCGATGACTATCCGTCATCCTTACGAGGAACTTTATTACAGAAAAAAATTCAAAGTGATAATAAGCTAACTAATGATATAAGTAAGTGCCAAAAAAGAAAAAGAATACAAAAACATACCTTAAACATAATCATATCAGAGGGCCATAATCAAAAAATGGAAGAGAACTTCACAACAGGGATATATGTTAGTCGTCGGGTCCCAATATAAGTAAAACTCGTACACCTACACAGGTAACACAGAGATGAACGTTGGTAGTGGGTCAGATAGGTTCACCTGCGGATAACTTACATCTCAGATCAAAATAAAAGAGGGAAATGATGCCAGAATCCACTCATCCCTTCATAAAAGACCGGTGAACGTCCGTGAACTCGCGCGAGGCTCGAACATCAAAAAAATTTTGGGACACATAATAAAATCCATGTTTCAAGTTTCGAAAAATCGTCATTAAATGAGAGCTGAAACAATTGTTCCCTTCAAAATCACGATTCAGATCAAATATGGTGTTCGGAAATCATCCCCAACTGGAAATTTGCTCAGGCTAGCCTGTCGTCCGACCAGGCCCCGATCAGGTTGAAATCAGGTTTGCCACATTACGGTATAGCTGATGGGGTCCTGATCAGGTGAGCATCAGGTTGACCTCAGTGAGGCCTGATCAGGTTGGCCTGAGGCATCCGTTACTAAGGTGTGCCTGCTTGGCCTCCAGTCAGTTGAGCCTGATACGGACCTTATTGAAGCGTGCCTGCTAGAACCTTGGTCAGGTTCGCCTCAGGCATCCATTACTAATTGTAAGGTGTGCCTGTCGGGCTCCTAGTCAGTTCAGCCTGATACGGACATCATTTCTAGATGTCTATTGGAACCGTTGTCAAGTTGACCGCAAGCATCCCTTTCCGAGGTGTGCATGTTGAGCCCCTGGTCCGTTTAGCCTAATACGGCCCTTATTGAGGCGTGCCTGCTAAAGCCCTGGTCAGGTTACTAACAGGCATTCTTTATTACGCGTTTCATGCCAAGTGTAAAATGTGTAATTCATCAATAATACACACCCATTTGGTACGCTTTCAACCCGCTGGCACCACACAGGATAATAATTAAATAATCAATAATCAAAAAAATAATAATCAATGATCGGAAATATCGCTCGATAGGTATAAGAGGTATCAATGAGAGGAAATTTTAGAAACATGAACAGTGGTAACCAATAATTCCGCTACTAACCGACAACTTTCAGAAATCCGAACAACTCCTAGAATGTAGTCTAATCAGCATATTAGAGTGGGGTTGTTGTAATTTCTTAGTATCGCCTGTGTGGGTGTGCGAATTTTACTTATATTGGGACCCGACGACTAACATATATCCCTATTGTTAAGTTTTTTTCCGTTTTTTTATTATGGCCCTCTGATATGATAATGTTTAAGGTATGATTTTGTATTCTTCTTCTTTTTTGGCACTTACTTATATCATTAGTTAGCTTATTGTCACTTTGAATTCTTTTCTGTAATAAATTTCCTTGATAAGGATGACGGATTGTCATCGAAACGTTGGATCGTAAACTTGGGTTTTCTCTTGATTCGATGATCGATGTTCCCTAATAATGGATACTTCGAGTGTTACATTCTTGGACGAAGAATGTTAATTTCATTGGAATAATTCAATTCCCAATAAACACAGGTACGTTGAAAAGACGTGGAAAAAACGTGGCAAAAGTGGAAATATGGTGGACGTGGATGGACTACACGTGGATTCAACTCGTGGATTTTTATGGTACGATGTCCGCTGGAGACACGTGGATCCGATCTTTTTAGAAACGTAGAATCCACCATCACCGTGGAATACACGGACAATACACGAGGAATACACGTTCCTAATAAGCGTTCTTAACGATCTTTCCGCGTGATATAGACGTGTATAAAGTTAGGTGATGATCGGATAACATTAACAAACTCCCAACTTCAATTATCGAATGGTCAATCACTGTGCGTCCATTTCCAAAATCTAGCGTACATCGTATGTACCTTGAATCTTGCATCTTTTGTAAGAGCGGTGGCAGCCGCGGGGACAAGACTGTAGTCTCAGATCCAAGGAATCGTAGGTTCAATCCCATTGACGTGCAATTTTTTTTTTCTTCTAATTTTCATATTTTTATATGCTAATCGTAGACTCATAATGCTAAAACACATTTTCAACTAACGGGAAATACATTTCAATGTAATTTTGCAATTTTATCCCCATCTTTCCGGACCACGGAATACACGAGAAATATACGAGTGGTTTACCCGTGGTTTACACGTGGTTTACACGTATTCGGTGTAGAGATGGACGCTAAAACCAAAAGTTTGGTATCCACCGGAACCACGTGTCTCAGGCAGAAATCGTACCCACAAATTCCTAGTCGAATACACGTTGATAAGACACGTTGATTCCACTACATATCAACCACTGTGTGTTTATTCCCAATAAATATATATACGATGTACGCTAGCTTTTGGAAATTGACGCACAGTGATTGACCATTCGATAATTGAAGTTGGGAGTTTGTTAATGTTATCCGATCATCACCTAAACTTTATACATGTCTATATCACGCAGAAAGATCGTTAAGAACGCTTATTAGGAACGTGTATTCCTCGTGTATTGTCCGTGTATTCCACGGTGATGGTGGATTATACGTTTCTAAAAAGATCGGATCCACGTGTCTCCAGCGGACATCGTACCATAAAAATCCACGAGTTGAATCCACGTGTAGTCCATCCACGTCCACCATATTTCCACTTTTACCACGTTTTTTCCACGTCTTTTCAACGTACCTGTGTTTATTGGGTTGGGTTAGAGTTGAAAAACATTGTTCAAGCCTGTAACTCTTTGCAATAAGGGTCTCAACCCTCCAAGGACAATTAAGCAACTAATTAACTAACTCATCAACCAAATACCCTCTCAATTCCAATTGATTTTGAAAATCGATAATCACGAATCAAATGAGTCAATTTCGTTTGTAAATGACATGTTTGTTATTTTTGTTTTGCAAATTTAAATGTCCAAAAAAATTTTGCCTTTTACTTATCTAGCTTTTTAAGTGACGTTCAATGCACACCGTTGTCTTCTTAATTGGTATAACTAAAGAGTATTCGATTTTTTTAATGCATATGAAAATTCAGGCAATGCATCGGTGCGCTCCGAGATCCACAGGAGAGATATCATCTTGCTTCGATCGCAGCTGCACGCGTCCACAGAGATTTGCGAATTCTTCAGCGTCGTAACTGTTCGGGGTAGCATCTCTTATTGCGCCCCCTCGCTTGGCGTAGGTAATACCCAGCTCACTAGGTCCGTATTGCTTCGTGTACACACCTGCGAAAGTTAATTCGTCGATCGACTATGATTCTAATCGCAACCAACTGTTCGTGGGGTGATCTTGTCCAATTATTCAATCTCTCTTACCCGCTGTCTGTTACTTGAAAAGCGTATTATACAGGGTGAATTTCTAACGACTGAACAATCTGAAGTCAGCTTTACACTGAGAAAAATTCGTATTGTTGTCGCATTTCATTATTGACAGAACTATGAAAATAGTCAATCAAACTGAAATTATGGTTGCCCATACTATATTTTAATTTGGTTTACTGTAAACAATAGTTGATGCCATATTCAACCCATATGAACGGTGATTATACTCAGAAATTTTGTCTGAATGCAATCGTTCAGATACTGCTGAATGGCTGACCCCATGTACGTCTGTAGTGAATTTCATGCCTAGACGACGAAGAGTCACTTTGACGCCACTTGCAGTCCACACTTCGATCTCCGCATCAACTGGTGTTCAATATTTTTGTATGACAGCTTTGAGATGCACAGTTCAGTATACTGGCGTCAAAACGTAACTTTTCCATATGCCTATACACTGTAGGAATCAAAACAACAGAGAAATTGATATGCATCACTTATCACTTTTGTTGATTATAGTCCGCTAATGCAGGCTTTCCGTAGGATATTACAGAAGATAGTTGGATCAATTTAGTGGCTTGAAAATTGGATCGGAGACTGTAATTTTTCATGTTTTCGAGTTTTATAGCATTTTTTAGAAACCTTGAAACATGAGGAATTTTAAAGTTTGGAGTGGCGCACAAAGAGATTCTTTAAGATGAAAATGGGTCGGTTGACGGAAAAGGAGGAAAAGGAAACTCTCTGGACCTGAGTTCTCACGTTCAAATTCTGTCGCTGAATGATGCCCGTTAACCTGTAGCCTCCAGCCTCCAGCCCGGATGATTCTAAAGGCGTAGGATTAATAGAGGAAAGTTATGAATGGAGACCGGACGCCTATAAGGTCTTCTAGTCGGTATACCATGTGATGAGGAATCGTTGCCCCAACGCCAACCCGTATAATGCCACTCGGTGTTGCCCTTTACACTTTTGTTATACGTCGAATTAATTTATATTTCCTGTCCAGGAGTATTGCGGTCATACGGTCTCGAGATTGGCCGTCTGACCACTCTTGTTGCAGGAATTTGGACGTTGGACCACAGGTCTTTTATTACTTGCTGGTGTTCATTTTCGACAATTGACGCATGTGGAATAGTATAATAGTAGAGGATAGTGAAATATTAGCCCAAGGCTGTAATGAAGCACTTTGTGACTCAGTGATTGGCTTTATACGACAAGGGCCGGAAAAGTGGAAAATTTGACTTTTGTATGCAAATATCTCAGTGAGTGCCCGATACCTGCCTTATATAACTTTCTCAACGTGACTCGAAAACCATCTGGAATATCTAGTAACCCTGGCGGATAAAAATAAAGGATCGAGAGTTGAAAAAACTGAAATACTTGTCGCATGATTGCGGCAGCGATTGACACAGCTATCGCCGACCGCATCTCCCTAGTGCAGGCTTACGGTCACGCCTATGTGTGATGTACCCACCCAGGTAGTTGCCTGGATCATCTATGCGAGCACGTTGGTGAACACACATACATCTGCCGCAAGCTTGCGTCCCCCATTAGAAATACGAATGGGAACAAGGCAAAGCGCTGCGCCAGGGAAGAAAAATAGATATAGTTGTGTATATTTATGTGTGGATGGCTGTATAGGGCGAGGAGGCGATCTGAATGGATCCGGTCATTCGTAATCACTATATACGCGGGATCGGGAGATACACTTACTGACAAAGGACATCTGGGCCGCTATTGTGCGTCACGCGCATTGCAGCAGCAACCACACGAGGAAAGTGTGTACCCACTAACTTTCGATGGGCTTTGATTCATATAGGCATATATTTGGCAATAGTTATTGGCTGTACATGAACTTCAGTCGACGTCGATAACATCTCAAGCTCAGCCGTAACCAACTTTTCTAAATCCTAGACAACTGATACGTTATAGCGGTAGATTTGTGGTGTGTTATACACTTTGTGTACATTTCTACCGCCAAAGGCCTTTCATCAAATTACTCATCAGTTTTCAAGATTTTGAATTATTTTACCGTTGTGGATAAAAATGTTCCTCACCATTAAGCACGCATTTTGAATTTGATGCACTTCTCCTCAGATGTATATGGCGTAGTTCAAATCAAAGTGAGAAGAGTTTAACCCCGAGCCTCACTTCACAAAGGGAAGAATTACTGATTTCTTAACGATTTTTTTCTACTTACCATTCAGATGCAGCGATTTTTAAAAAGTTTTTTTCATCAAATCTCAAGTCTGAAGTCTTACATTTCATCGAAAACTCATGAAGGAAGAAAAGTTTCGTTTTATTTTGATTTTCACAGGAATATTATTTTACGAATTTTTAGAGCATAAAGAATAATTGTTGATTTCGACGAAAGATGTACGAAAATTGAGTTATCTCGAAAAATTGGTTTTTTTAAATGATGAAATTTTTTGTGAATTTTCTTCGGTCAAAAATACACATTTTCTCTATAAGACATAAATTGGGCATGGCTTTCGTCCGGAAGCTACACCTTGTGTTGCTTCATGATGACAGTAAAGTACGTCACTGAATTTTGACGTTTGACGAAGACTATTGATCGAAGAAGAGAATAATGAAAAACTAGTAGGCGGGACTTGGCGGGCCGTGTGCCTATAGCAAAAGACCACTCCGGCCCTACACCAAAAAGGCCCGTCAAGTACCATTACCTGAATTTGTGTATGTGTGTGTTGTTTTTAATAAAAATTTGTTAATACCTTCTTTGGTCAATAAGCTTTCTTCAAGTTTCTGTTTCTAACCTTTCTCGAAGCTACTGAATTACCATCTGGATTGTTACCAACGGTCATGTGTGTTTTGTATTATTCTATCCTAACTTCTTTGTCCGAAGAAAAAACCCATCCATTCACTACCGAGGTTGTCTACCACCTCGTCGTATTTTTGCAAAAAATCATATTTTTTCTAATAATTTCGAATTGGTTCATCTTGCCGATAAACTGTACAAAATAAAGGCCACGTAAAATAACGCTGTGCAAAATAATGCCGTACTCAATAACGCGGCGTAGAACAACAATCTGTGTAAAATATTGTCTGAGGCAAATCGACTTCTCCTATATTGAATCAAGTTATAAATCTGGTATTCGATACAAATGCTCAGTTACCTCAATAGAATATATTAATTCTGCGAATAATTTTTTTCCCTTCTCAATTCTAATAGTATATTATGCACCTAGGGCGGTAAAGGTTTGCCCTGTGGTGCATACGATATTTTATACACCAAAGGGAAATAAAGCGGTTTTTTCGGCTGGAACAGGGCAATAAACCGCCGTTTATATCCCTGAGGTGTATAAAAGTATAAAATACCGATCACGTATCCCATTGTAATTTTTCACACTTTCTTTCGAATAAAGCAAAATTGGTGACTTTGTAATGCTATTGTCGAAACAGAATTACTCTTACTAAGACAGGCGACGTCACAATATATTCTCATGATATTGACAATTCAGGGGTGTCGTTGCAAAGAGGTTATTTTGTTCATCTGCTCATCAGTTTTGAAAAGTACTGCTACATTTCTTCTTCCACAGTTCGAAGTTCGAAAAAGTACTTCTTTTTCAGCGATTTCCAATTCATGTTACTTATACGCTCTTTTCCATTCAGCTCTTAACTTTTGTTGTTTACGCGCAAGAACATTTTCATCCCGGTAACTAACTGAATAAGTACAACAACCTAGCTCATGTCAGTCTTCCTTTCGTTTTAAAAAATCCACTGATTTGGAAATGTTTCAATTTAATCGCTCCATGACTTTTTTAATTAAATGCACTATTGGTTTTTCCATGGTATTCACTCATTGTGAATTGATATGTTGAACAGCTATACAACTCCATAGGTAAGATATATAATATAACAAGCCTTTGAGAGAAAGCCACCCAATCTGCTTCGCCTGGTTTTACATAGCCATTTATCAAGATTATTCCGTTCCCTTGGCATCTGTAGTGATTGGCCACATATTTCTGTGAAGATGATAACACCTCTGGTAGAAATCTGATTTCTTTCCTTCCTAATGTTTACGCATCGGCATCTCGTCATAATACCGTCATTTTTTTATTTTGGTTGGGGTGTCTATAAAACTTCATAAACATTGGGCAGATCACAATCTGCACTTCAGGCAGACTGTTATCCTGCTGTGTAACGTAAGACTAGCATCTCACAATTTGTGAGTAAAACCGCAGCTAAATGGCTGCTCCGGTTACCACCATCGCGATAACTTAAGCGATGCTCTCGTTTGAACTCGAGGACTCTCCACAGTTTTCAGATTACAGGGGTTCCTACGGCTTGTAATACCGGCAACGTAACCATCTCCCTAAAAAGGACCGGTATGGGGGCTGAAATGCGTGTGTAGTGAAGAGGAGATTTGATCTCTGGCAGCCGTGTACCGGTGCTTGACATTTCTCGCTCCGGGTGCGAGAACACTATACCTACTTTGAACCACAATTTTAGGCCCCATGCATCAAGTCGTCATCTTGCCCACAACCCCGCTCAACCTTCAGTCTACTTTGGGTCACTTTACGGGCCAGTGAACTTTTTCAAGAAATGTCCTGTAGGTACCTACATAAGGCCCGCATCCGACCGCAGACTTAGCGTTGCAACAAGTACTGGGCGCTGAGTTGTGCTTACCTACCTGTCCGATAAGAATCTATACACAAGTACAACAAATATAAGACCACGAAATCACTGTTACGTGCCTGCTCAGTGCCTCGACGTCCTCAAAAAGTACTGCAGTACTTGGATTGGTAATTAATATTCTACTCACTCGGAATAATTGTTGCAAAGTATAGTGACCGGGGAAAAAAAGTTCATATCTAATCATAACTAATTATAACTAATCATATCCAATTATATATGATTGTATATATAAATATACATCATTATATATGAGTCTATAAATGATCAGATATGAACCGATATCTGTTCATGTATGGGTAAATATGGCTTCATATAAGATCAGACATGGTATCCGGTCAACCAGATATCCGGTCACGTATCAACTCGTATCTGATCAAATATTGGCCTATGTATGATCAGACATGGAGTTATATGTAATTCTATCTGATGATAAAGAAGTGCATGCATGAATATATCTGATTATATATGTATCAATACATGATCGAATCTGAACCAATTTTTTTATGACAAATGGTTCATGTCTAATCAGACATGAACATGTATGGTTAGCATGGGCACACCGTAAAAGAAATATGGGTAAATTTAATCGCTGGGGAGTGCAACGCCCTATTGCTCAGTCGCGGTAGAGAAATATGCGTACACGGAGAGACTTTTTGTATTAAAAAGTAAAAAAATTTGCTAGGAAACTCGGGATATAAGTGCATTTTTTTAATATTTCCCTGCAACAATAGAGGAAGCTGATATTTTGAATAAGATATTTTGCTATTTTGAAGGGCAGCAAGTACCTACTAAACGGCTACTAAGAATCATTATATGAGAATAGTGAAAATGAGACTAGCAAGAAATGCCATCCATATAATACGACCTGCCAGAGAATGTGGAATAATATACAAAAGGGGGAACTTGTCTCGCGAAGATTACCAGCGAGAATAATAAAAACTCGTTGCCGCTTATAGGCCATATATATATACGTATACATGACCGAAGTCCGCATAGAGTGTTGCGTTTCGGAAGTCTGCCGATAGGTGGCTACAAGCGCCCACATTTTTCTCGCTAGTGCACGGAATGATCTCCGTGCAGAATATAAGGACCGCCGCTGACAACGCGTATGTGTACACTGCGATGCGTCCGACCTGCGAGCGTGTAGCGTAAGTTAGGCTCTGGTTAAGTCGGGCTAAGGTTAAGTTAGGGTAGGTTAAGTAGAGACTAGGTTAAGAGAAGAGAAGGCGAGAGAATATACAGCAACAATAAGCCCCGAGATTAGAAAATTATAAGTAGAAATAGAGAAGCGCAAAGCCAGCCGCAAAAAACTTTTTGAAATTTTGTCGCATTATTTTTGCTATACTGAATGATAAAAATCGCTAAAATAACAACACATTTACGAAACAGTATTGTAATTTTCTTGCCGCGGCGATCACGATTTTACCATACTGACTGAGAGATGTTGCTCTTCATTCTAAGTATTTGCCAGACTTATTACCATTGGCTATAGTAACCTCATCCGTGATTATTTCACTATCTTCGCTGGAAAATCTCACAACACTTTCGAAAAATAGCTCAAGCCCCTTGGGTTTTTTCCTATCGCAACTAGTAATTTGGGTGTTACTACACAAGCTAGTGATTATTAATAAAATGCACTCATATCCCGAGTTCCCTGGTAAATTTTTGGACTTTTTAATACAAAAAGTCTCTCCGTGTACCCATTGGGTACAAAATTTTACATATTTTTGGGTAGATGAATTTACGCGGTACATGGATGGGTAAAAAAAATTGATCGTATGTAAATTTCACAACCCATATAGTGTGTAAACTTCACAACCCATATGGGTAAAGTATAGGACGCGAACCTGGGCCGCTATCTCTGCTCACTGATGCGCTACCGACTGCACCATTCAATCATTGGCTATGTTAGACTGCTCGAAAGTTTATAGAGTACTTACACCAAATTTTTCGACCTGTTTTTTCTTAAAAAAAAACAGTTCTTAGCTAACTTTCAGCAGCTTAACAATAGTACATTTCGATACGCGCGTGAAAGGGTTTGTTTCTGCACGAGTGAGGGGTTTGCGAGGGTGACAATCTCACGAGTGTAAAAACAACTTCTACACACGTATCGAACAAAATTTTTCATCACAAACGCGCGTAAAGTCCGATTATATGCACGCTTGCGTGCATATAATGTGACTTTTTCGCACGGCGTGATGACAAAGAGCATATTACTTACTTTTAGTTTTCTTTTACCGTGCAAAAGCCGGTCCCAATTCAAGATGGACACTGCGCGTGGACTTCTCCCAATTAGATGAATTCACCCACCCTGGGTAGATAAATTCATTACTCTGGTTGCGGCAAGTCAAAACGCGTACCCACTTGAGAAAAATTTACTGTTGAGCACTTAAATTTTGGCGAATGCATTTGCCTGCTTGTAAAATTACCCACCTCTTCGGTAGGCAATTAGGTGGGAAAGTCACTTGGGTAGAGATAAGGGGTCGTCCACATATTAAGTAACGCGATTATGAGCCATTTTTACCCCCCCCCCCATGTAACGGGCCATAACAAAGGATCAACCCCCCACCCCCTACTTGTTACGTCACAGTTTACAATTGCGTTTTTTTGGTAATAAATTCAAGTGTTTTTATTCATGGGGGCTGAAAAGGAAGGTTCGTTAGTTAATATAACGGAGTAGTTGGACAGCTCTTTTCGATTGACCTAGTACTTGGACGCTTTGGAAACCATAAGTTGGACAATGTTGTAGTACATGGACACGTTTGAACCCAAAACTTGAACTATTAGTATATTACGATACTAGTGCAAAAGGTTTGTTTTCGCACGAGTGGGAGGTTTGTTGCCCGAGCAAAGCGAGGGTGACAATCTCACGAGTGGAAAAACGACTTTTGCACATGTATCGAACCAAATTTTATATCACAAACGTGGGTGAAGTCCGATTATACGCACGCTCGCGTGCGTAAAGTCGCACTTTACGCACGGAGTGATATAAAATATCATACGCGATTTCTACTGGATAAATTTTAACAAGACTCCGTATTTAGCGATTGAATAAGAGTAATAAAGCGTAATAAATTGTATTATTCGATTTTTTGGATGAAATTTCATTATTTCCTCCAACAAAATTTTACTGATAAGTCTTATTAAGGGCATGCTGGACTCAGTATTTCCGTATTTAAAAAATAATGACGCCTGATATGAACGGGGGGGGTGTTTAATGGGTTCCTTAGACGATTTGTAATCAAATTGGTAGCTGCATGAACGTGTATCTCACCAAAATCGAGTAAAATAAGGCTTTTTTGTTTCGCGAAGCGTGGGGACCGTCACTTGTTCTCACTGATATCACCGACTACGCATCACAAGGGTGGAAACGAACCATTGAGCGCCCTCAGGAATATAATTCCACTCACATATATCGCAAAACTTGTTCATTTCACTCAACGATGAAGACGAAAAATTGTTTGCAAACAAAGACCGTAATTTTTCTCGGTATAAAGCACCGGCCGCGGCCATGTTGGATCGTTTCGCGTTGCGTGTCGGGCCGAGCAGCGCTTGCCAACCTTCGTCTCGCGGTCCTGCGTTTCACGAACCGCCGTTCCTTGTTCAGCGCTATGACAGCTGAGCGGGAATTCAAACGGGAATAATTCGGAATAATAATATTTATAACAAATGTATGATATGTATAAGTTGGAAAAATTTGTAAATTAGTCTAATTGTAAGTAGTAATGTATTGGATGAAGTTATGGAGACGGAAACCATGTAACCCCGAGGGGAACATTAAATAAACATACATAAACATACATAAACATACATAATAGTTATAACAATGCATTGTTATTATTATTAATATTATTATTACTATTATTATTATTATTATTATTATTATTATTATTATTATTATTATTATTATTATTATTATTATTATTATTATTATTATTATCATTATTATTAATATGATTATTATTACTATTATTATCATTATAATTACAATTTCCGAAATAATAATCATAACAATTATCATAATAATTATTATTATTATTATCATTGAAAAAAATCTACTCGAAAGTGGTGAAATTTGTGAATGAAAATGAAAACGTTTGCGCCATTTTTTTTTTCTACCAACACTGAAATCCTGTGAAACGCACAGAATAATCAAAATTCCGATTCTTTTGAGAGATTTTCAAGTTTCAGCATAAAAAAACTAGACAAGGCAGAGGTATAAAGTCGTATTTTTATTTATTTTTTTATCTTGAAAATGTTGTGAAAATCTGAATTTCAATTTTTTCCGTAATAATAATAATAATAATAATAATAATAATAATAATAATAATAATAATAATAATAATAATAATAATGATGATGATGATGATGACGATGACGGCGATGACGATGGCGATGGCGATGGCGATAACGACGACGACGACGATGACGATGATGATAATAATAACAATTATTATCATAATCTTATGATAATAATAATTATTATTATGATAATAACGATTTGATAATAATTATTATTATCATTGCCAAAAATTTACTCGCAAGTGGTGAAATTTGTAAATGGAAATGAAAATGTATGCGCCATTTTTTTTTTCTACCGACACTCTAAAATCCTGTGAAACGCACAGAATAATCAAAATTCCGGATCTTTTGAGAAATTTTCAAGTCTCATCATAAAAAAACTAGACAAGGCAGAGGTATAGAGTTGTATTTTTATTTTTTTTTTTTTATCTTGCAAATGTTGTGAAAATTGGAATTTCAATTCTTCTATGCGTTGCACAGGACAAGAGTATTTGTGAAAAAAAAAAATGGCGTACTACGACTATACGACTTTATACCGTTGCCCTGTCAATGTTTTTTTTTTTTTTTTTTTTAATTTTGAAAATGTCGCGTAAAGAACTCTGAAACCAGACTTTTTTATGCGTTTCACAGGATTTTAGAGTTTTTGTAGAAAAAGAAAAAAAAATGGCGCATACGTTTTCAGTTTCATTTACAAATTTCACCACTTTCGAGTAATTTTTTTTCAATGATAATAATAATTATGTATAATAATAATAATCATGATCATAATAATAATTGTGATTATTATAGTATTATTTTTGGTATGGAAAAAATTGAAATTCAGATTTTCACAACATTTTCAAGATAAAGAATAAATAAAAATACGACTCTATACCTCTGCCTTGTCTAGTTTTTTTATGCTGAAACTTGAAAATCTCTCAAAAGAATCGGAATTTTGATTATTCTGTGCGTTTCATAGGATTTCAGTGTTGGTAGAAAAAAAATGGCGCATACGTTTTCATTTTCATTCACAAATTTCACCACTTTCGAGTAAATTTTTTTCAATGATAATAATAATAATTATTATTATAATAATTGTTATGATTATTATTTCGGAAATTGTAATTATAATGATAATAATAGTAATAATAATCATATTAATAATAATAATAATAATAATAATAATAATAATAATAATAATAACAATGCATTGTTATAACTATTATGTATGTTTATGTATGTTTATGTATGTTTATTTAATGTTCCCCTCGGGGTTACATGGTTTCCGTCTCCATAGCTTCATCTAATACATTACTACTTACAATTAGACTAATTTACAAATTTTTCCAACTTATCCATATCATACATTTGTTATAAATATTATTATTCCGAATTATTTCCGTTTGAATTCCCGCTCAGCTGTCATAGCGCTGAACAAGGAACGGCGGTTCGTGAAACGCAGGACCGCGAGACGAAGGTTGGCAAGCGCTGCTCGGCCCGACACGCAACGCGAAACGATCCAACATGGCCGCGGCCGGTGCTTTATACCGAGAAAAATTACATTCTTTTTTTGGAAACAATTTTTCGTCTTCATCGTTGAGTGAAATGAACAAGTTTTGCGATGTATGTGAGTGGAATTATATTCCTGAGGGCGCTCAATGGTTCGTTTGCACCCTTGTGATGCGTAGTCGGTGATATCAGTGAAAACAAGTGACGGTCCCCACGCTTCGCGAAACAAAAAAGCCTTATTTTACTCGATTTTGGTGAGATACACGTTCATGCAGCTACCAATTTGATTACAAATCGTCTAAGGAACCCATTAAGAGCATGCTCTAGTCAGTCTTTACCCACAAAGTAGCCGCGTCACTTATTTTCACTGATATCAACGCCTACGCATAACAGACGCGAAAAAGAAGATAAGAGCGCACTTCCGAATGAAATTCCGAACACATACATACCAAAATATCTCTGTTTTGCGCAACAATAACGACGAAATCCTTGTTCCTAACTAAAATGATAATTACCGCTTTCAACTGCTGTTCGCGGCCGTTACCATTTTAGTTAGGAACAAGAATTTTGTCGTTATTGTTGCGCAAAACAGAGATATTTTGGTATGTATGTGTTCGGAATTTCATGCGGAAGTGCGCTCTTATCTTCTTTTTCGCGACTGTTATGCGTAGGCGTTGATATCAGTGAAAATAAGTGACGCGGCCACTTTGTGTGTAAAGAATGACTAGAGCACGCTCTTAAACACCCCCCCGTTCATATCAGGCGTCATTATTTTTTAAATACGGAAATACTGAGTCCAGCATGCCCTTAAATAATTATGTATAAAAATATTTTAGTTATTTATTATTTACTCAACACTACACATTTTTCATTTCTCTTCTTTTTAACGATACTTTTTCCGAGCACTAGTTTTCTCATTCTTTTTCTCAACTGTTTCTTTCGTTTCTTTCTCACCACAGCATTTTTCTTTCTTGCCGCCATACCAGCAACTCCGATCTCCGAAGGCAGATTTTGAGGTTAAGTTTTCAACAATTGCGAAACCTATTTTTCTTGCATCTATTATCCTCGAATAAGTTGATACATACGATAATTTCACAACACTGTGATACAACAACCACTTTTTACTACAATGTTTGACGAAAATCGCCAAAACAAATCAGTCAAACCACGTGTCCATGTACTAGCTTGAAATATCAACGCCTAATATGAGCTAAAATTGGACGTGTGTCCAACTACTACGATTATCGAACGTATACAATCGGACAACTCATTTTTCATTAAAATAATTATTTTGAGCATACTATTATATTGGGAATATTGTTTATTGATATAAGAATCATCAAATATTGTCATTACTTATTTACGTGAATGCATTGCACTAAAAATTATTGTACTTATGCAATTCGAAAAAACATAAAAAAAAGAAAGACAAGTACCTCGCTCTTATGGGACTTCGGGTGGAATTTCAAATCATTCATTTTTATCAAATTATGTATAAAATTAATGCAAAATTCAAGTATGCTCTCAATAATAGTCTTAGTAATAGTAATTAATTTTGTTTTTGATGCTATTTTCTCTAATTGACTATAATTCTTCACTTTGTCGTGTCCAAGTATAGGTCTAAATTTCCGTTTTGTCCAAGTACTGCGCGTTTCACACCATTTTGCACCTTATACAACAAACGGTTACAAATTTCTATGGGCCGTGGGGCCAAAAAAGCTGTGTTTCAATTGTTACGTAACAAAACTTGAGGCCCCCTCCCCCCCCCTGACGTAACAAACCGTACCGTATCACCAACCCCCTCCCCCCCCCGCAAATCGCGTTACGTAATATGTGGACGACCCCTGATTGATTTTTTGTAACACATGCAGGATTTCTGCGTTTTTTTGACCTATTAAGCGGGCCTAAAGTGACCTTTTTTTGACCGGCTCGAATAAGCGGGCAAAAATGAATCCATTATATATATATCCAATATATATATATATATATCCAATATATATATCGTTCTATATTATATGAAGATATCGCCGCCGCCGCCGCCGCCGCCGCCGCCGTGTCAAGATTTCGAAGGTCGACGACGACCTAACCTAACCTAACCTAACCTAACCTAACCTAATCCCCCAGAGATTACCCAAAATCCCCCACGAACACCCGAAGTCTTCCGGAAAGACCCGAAGTCTTCCGGAAAGACCCGAAGTCGTCCGGAAAGACCCGAAGTCTTCCGGAAAGAACCGAACCGAAATCGTCATGACAGGTCATGTCATGACGTGTCAGGTCATGACAGGTCATGTCAGGACATGTCAGGTCATAACAGGACATGTCAGGTCACAACAAGTCATGTCAGGACAGGACTGTTAAAAACGGTAAAAAAACCACTCACAATTAGTATATGAATCATGGGATCCCAATCTTTCAGTAATCCGTGCAGAAACCTCATGTCAGGCGTAACAGGTCATGTCGGGTCATGTCAGGTCATAACAGGTCATGTCAGGACATGTCAAGTCATGATACAGAAAACTGTTAAAAACTGTAAAAAACCACTCACACATAGTATATGAATCATGGGATCCCAATCCCCAGTAATCCGTGCAGAAACCTTTCGCGCGAAACCACTATAACCGAGATCACACTTTTTCATTCCATACAGAATTTTCAATTTCTTCTTTTTGACTTTTTTCACCATGTACAAAATATTACTGAATACAACCCGAATCGGGGGCGCTGCGCGCCTCAATTTTCCTAGGAATGGCTCGCCTAACTTTTTCTAACCTTCAGTGATTGTTCTAACCTTTTCTAACCCTTTTTGGAATACCCACTTATTTCGATAGATCTGGACACCGGGAACTATGGCGCGATAGACTTGGACGCCGGAAACTATGGCGCGATAGACCTGGACGCCAGGAACTATGGCGCGATAGACCTGGACGCCGAAAACTACGATGCGAAAAACCTGGACGACGGAAACTACAACGCGGTCGACCTGGACGCCAGGAACTGCGACGCGATTGACCTGGACGATCCACGTGGACACCAGGAAGTCCCCATAAACCAGGATCGACCTGGACGCCAACCGACGCGAATAACCTGTACGCCGAAAAATACGACGCGTACGACCTGAATGACGGAAACTACGACGCGGTAGACCTGGACACCACAAACTGCGGCGCGGTCAACCTGGACGCAGAAGACTACGACGCGGTTGACCTGGACACCACAAACTACGACGCCAATAACCTGGACGCAGAAGACTACGATGCGAATAACTGGACGCCGAAAACTACAACGCAAAACGACGTGGTTGACCTGGACACCACAAACTACACCGCGAATAACCTGGACGACGGAAACTACGACGCGAACAACCTGGACGACGGAAACTACGACGCGGTCGACCTGGACGATCCACTTGGACACCAGGAAGTCCCCATAAACCAGGACGATCGACTTGAACGCCAGGAACTCGACGTGGAGAAGCCGCTCAGTCTCGAAATGTAGAAAATGAGTGTCACAAATCATGACCCCGATGCTGACACACAGAGATCAACAAGTGTCAGAAATCAAGCCTAGATTCTGACCGTCCATAGTTACGGGAAGAAAAATCAACAGATTTTCCGGCCATAGTTTCGGGACGAAAAATCAACAGCTTTTCGGCCCATAGTTACACGATTTTTTTATATACTTTTTATATTATGTCATATTATTTTCGCAAGTTTACTAAGATAGCATCAGAAGATGCAAAAGATTAGGAGTTATTATAGTACCGAATACGTTCGAAAGAATCATTTGAATTAGGATGTGTACCATCGAATAGTTCTTCTAATTCACGAAGAGGGTTTGGTAAATTGTCTAGATATTCTTCTCCGTGAGCACAAGAGTCTTCAAATGATAGTTTGTTCGACTGCACTTCTTCTCCTCTGAGATGTTTAGCACCACATTTAGTGCACGAAAAAATCATTGACTTAATTAATGTACTTAATTTTTCGCAATTTGAATCAAGAAAAGGCTCAATGTTATCTAACCTGTCTTCGTCCGTTAAAAGAGCAATGTTACTTCTGTCTCTTTCTGTACTATGAACAATTGGTGTCGAATCTGTAAAATCATTTTTTGTATTTGAAATTCTCAATCCCAATATTCAGCCTATTTTGTGATGAATTCATTACTCTATTTTGTTCTGTAACGAATCTTTCTTTTACTCTTTGACGATATTGTTGTCGAGAAACTTTTTTTTCTCCTCTTTTAGCAAGTCATATTTCTCCTATATTGTTCGCTGTCTTTCAACATTGATATTTGAACTTGTGACGTCATTTTTGATCGAACGGCCTTTTTTCAAATCTTGCTGTGTGATATATTCAAAACAACTTGATTTGCCTCTTTCAATTGATTCTGTACCATTATTTTCCTTCATAGTAATACTGACTGGCATTAAATCATATTGCTCACCGAAACGTTGATTACTTTCAGGAATACAGTTGTTCGATAATAAGCATAATGATTGTATTGAATCAACCAATACTACGCAAGCTTTTCTCGTTTCCGTCAAAACACGGTTTCGCGAAATTATCTCTCGAATGTGAATCAAATGTGATTATCAAGTTTTCGAATTGCTATAACTGATATTCTGTTTGTCGTTAGTATACCACACATAAAACTCGCGAATTAATGAACTATAACGCGCCTTTTAAATTGGGCACACCGATCTCACTGTTATCGTCAAATCGATGGCCATGCAAACATTATGTCTCCGAATTCTAACTCACGACTCATTGAATTAATGCCAAACAATCCAAGTATTCTGGATTTATTGTGTTCGTATAAACTTCATGACGTGCGAGCCTGCTACTGATATACAGTTTATCTCCTATTTTAAGAAGGTCGTCAATACTTCGACCTGTCCAATATAGTGGATTCGTTATACACTCCCGACAAAAATTAACGGGCCACCCCTTTTTTCTCGAAATACCCAAGCAGAAATTCACAACAGGCCCTGTACTGTGCCAGTACTGCTGCCAACGGTGCAGGGTTGGCCGAGTGCTTACTGCCAACGGTTGGCCGACGAACGGCAGGAGGCCGGAATGATAACACTGGCCCAAGGGTTGACAGTCAACGCTTGGCCAGTGCTGGCAGGCTACGTTGGCCCAGTACTGACAGAACGACGGGTCGGAGCTGACCCGTCGCTCATTTCGGCGAATATAATGAATGTTGTAGATGAAAATAAGCTACTACCTTAAAAATTCAAGTACGTCGACTTAATTATTCATTGAATCGAGATGGATTAATCAACTTGATATTCAGATTAATCTGGCGGATTCTAATTAATCAGAATCACACATGCTGGAAGTATGTTGTAATCCATAATCATGAAAAATAATCGAACAATATTAATTACAGTTGACAAAGTAGAAAGGAAAAAGATGAGAAAGTACCCGAGAAAAAATGTTTGTATCTAATTATATATGATCATATTCGATCAGATATGATCAATCTGCCACTATAAAAATAAGTATCAAAAATAATTATGGGCAGAATTTCAATAATTTCTTAAACGTTTCTTTATTGTGTATAAGACCGTGAAATTTTACAACAGTATTATCAGTACGAAGATACGTGATGATGCGCTGGAACAAACCATACCTGTAAGAGTGAAGATGGCAAATAGCTCGAAGAAATATAAATACATCGATCTGTAACTATTCAAGTCAAAGTCAAAGTTAGCACAAAATTGACTACAAAACACGTAAAATACACCTGCATACCACCCGAGTAGAAATTTGATAGGGCTAGCCTGATGTGCTATCAGGCCCTGATTGAGCTTTGTTCAGGCGGTCCTGAGTAAGACAAACCTGCTGTGGTCCTGAGTAGGGTCCCATCAGGTATCCCTAACAGGGGCACTCCTGATATGGCCCTGGTCAGGATGCTTTCAGGCCACACTTACCAAGGTTTGCCTGCTGGGCCCCTGGTCAGAATGCTATCAGGCAACACTAGCCAAGGTTTGCCTGCTGGGCCCCTGATCCGGATGCTATCAGGCAACACTTGCCAAGGATTGCCTGTTGGGCCCCTGATTAGGATGCTATCAGGCAACACTTGCCAAGGTTTGCCTGTTGGGCCCCTGATCAGGATGCTATCAGGCATCACTTACCAAGGTATGCCTGTTGGGCCCCTGGACAGGAGCTGACAGGCATCCCTTCCCGAGGTGTGCCTGATTGGCCCATGATCAGGATGCTATCAGGCATCGCTTACCAAGGTATGCCTGATTGGCCCCTGATCACGATGCTATCGGGCAACACTTGCCAAGGTTTGCCTGTTGGGCCCCTGATCAGGATGCTATCAGGCAACAATTACCGAGGTTTACCTGTTGGACCCTTGGTCAGATTGGCTTCTAGAGTACATGATACTAGAAAGTGCAGCGCGCCTGTTGCGTCCCTGTTCAGGTTGGTATCAAGCATCCCCTACTGAGGCAAGCCTGTATGGCCGCCAGCAAGGTTGGCGCCAGGCATCCCTTACTCAGGCATGCCTGCCACGCCCCGGATCAGGTCTTCATCAGGCTGTCTTTATTACGGGTTTCATGCCACAGTGTGAAATGTGTGATTCATTAAGAATCAACCATTATTTGGTACACTTTTAACCTGCCGGAAGCACGCAGGATAATCATTTAGATAAATATATTCGAAGCTCTTATTATTAGTAGATCAAAGTTTTCACAATATCTAATAAGTAGTTTGGCGTAGTAGGTAGGGCGTGCGATTAGTAATGCGAGCGAGCGATAGGTCCAGGATCGAAACCCGGTTAGGTCGAAACAATGCGAAGTTTTTCTGAAGTGAAATTGCGTTCTAGCGTTGGTATGCGGCCGAGCATGAGTGGTTCAGCTTACTCAACCGTTAAAATTTTTTTTTTATCATTATTTTTGTAGCATCGGATGATACAAACACAAATCCACAAATACGATCAGGGCTTGATCAGGGATTGATCAGGAAGCTTGATCAGGAAGCTTGATCGGGGCCTGATCAACAAACCTAATCAGGGCCTGGCTGTAAAATACTGATCAGAGCCTGGCTATAGAACCTGATCAGGGCCTGGCCGTAATCCTAGAATTTTGCGTTACATTACTGATCAGGGCCTGACCAGGCAGCCTAATAAGCACCTGATCAGGTGGTAAGGTTTGCTTGATCATGCCCTGATTGTGGCCTGACCGAAATTTCTACTCGGGCATAATATATATACTATATATGCATTGAAATTACTATACTATACTATATATCTTATGTTTAGATACGAAATTATAGACCTAAATAAGTGTGTAAATATATATAATCAAGATTTGATTTATTAAATTCAATAACTATTTTGATAATTCAAAAAGTATTAAAATTAGTTTGATTAATTGTTACCAGGTTTTGGAGACAAAATTTTCCATACAATTATTACTATGTATTTATTGTTCTTAGGCTTGCCTTTCGGCGTCAGCCCTTTTCCATACCGTTTTACATTACTTCCTTAATCCTATTTATAATCTATTATAATATCTGTACATCCTCGTCTATTAAGCCTCATTTCATTACTTCATTCCATGTCTCATTCCATACTTTATTTCTATCTCATTTCCTGCCCCTATGCTCCCTAGCTTTTGCGTCTCGAATTTTCCTCTCTTCTTCTTCCAGTTCTTCTTCCTCCCTCTTTAGTTCTGCTTTCCTTCGGTCCAGGTCCTCTCTCCATCTCCCCACGTCCTTTATCCTTCTTTCCATTCGTTCCCTCTCTGTCGGGTGTACGGTCTCTCTCTCTAGTGTATTTTTCGACTCTGGCTCTTTCTCGATCCTCTCTCGTTCGCTACTCGCTTCCCTCTTCTTTCTTGTACCTTTGATCTTCCCCGATGACTTGTCTCTCCTCTCTGTTTTTCTGCCTTTCTCCACTGCTTCCTCGACTTTCTCCGCAATTTCCTCGACTTTCTCCGCGATTTCCTCTCCTTTCTTCTCTGCTCTTTCGTCTTGATCCGCGCCTCTCTGTACCGTTCTCTCTCCGTTGCTCTCTGCTGCTATTTTAGCTAGCCTGACTCTCGCCTCTTCCGCTGTCAGTTCCTCCTCTTCCCTCCTGATCTCTTCCTTTCTCCGTTCCAGGTCCTCTCTCCATCTTACTACTTCCTCTTCGGGTTTCTCGTTCTTGTCTTCCCCCTCTTGCACATGCCATTCCTCCTCCTTCTCTTTCCACGTCCACCAGGTTCCGTCGATGCATACTTTTCCTTCCTCTTCTATAACTTCTTTTTCCCCTCGTCTCGCTTTGCCTGCCAGATTGCTCACCATCCACCTTGTCTTCCTCTCTCTAAAGGTTCGGTCTCTTTCCACCCACAGTTCCCACCGCTCCCAAATTTCGGCTTTCCGTTTCACAATTTCGCGGGCTTCCTCCGGACTTTTGAGGCGCACGATCACCACATTTTCCTTCGCTAGCCATATCTTTTCCACCTCTACCTTCTTTCCTAGCACTCTTTGCAGCCAACTTTCCACCCTCTTCTCCACTTCCTCTATCTCCCCTTCCATTCCTCTGACCACCAAGTTTCTGGATTTTCTTCTTCTTTCCCCCATCTCCCAGTCCCACGTTTCGTCTCTCTCATTCACCCTTTTCTCAGCCACCCTTGGTTTTACGTTTTCCTCCCCCTTCTTTTCTCCTTCTTTCTCTCTTCCTGCTTCCTCTCCTTCTGTCCTGATTACTTCCTCCACCCACGACTTACTCTTCGTCCGTCCCCCTGCCACCTTGCTCGCGTACGACACGCTTTCGGAGGGGGTCAGCCCCTCGGCCTCCTTAGCGTCCCGGTCTCCCTCTCCTTCCCTTTCGTCTTTTTCGTCCTCACCTGAGTCCTCTTCCATGTCTTCACTATTCTTCACATCTGTTCTCTTCCTTTCCTTCTCCTTCGCTGCTAACTGCTTGAAGCCCCTACGGATTTTCTCGAACTCCTCCAAGAGAGCCCTGTGGCTCTCCGTCACCTCGTTCATCTCGCTCGTGCGGTCCGACCGTCCTCTTCCTTCCTTACCGGTTGGGCTTTCTTCTCTCGCTGTCGTTGATCCGTCTCTCCGCTAGGCTCCTTACTCCCCCTCTCTTCCCCGCGGCTCAGGGACCCCCTTATCGCCGAGTTCGTTCCTAACCTCTCTCGCCTTGTCTTTTCCTTTTTCCCTTTCCTCCACTTCCCTCTTCGACTGCTTTTTTCTCTTCTATCTCTTCCTTGCCGTTACCTCTTCCGTCGTGCCAATTATCTCCTCTCCTTTTTCCCTCTAGCTCCCATACTTGTCACACAAACTCGCACTCTACTTTCGGGTGATCTTACTCGACTCACATCCAAGATGGCCTCTCTACAATTATTACTAATTTATGTCAATTGATAAGCTGTCGAGAAAAACCTCCTACGTAGTAGGAGGAAGGCCCTGGTCTTAAAGTGAAAAGTGAACAACCATGCGATGAAAATTGAAGTCCAAGAACCTTACGCCGAACCTCTCCGAAGGACTTCGAAAGGGTTCAGCGAAAGGGTTCCTTGCATCTCAACTCCATCGTAGGGGACTGGAAATTCATACCGAGCCCAATACTACCATAATCCAGACAATCACACGTGCTTTTGGAGATTTGAGCTTTCATACGTCAACTTTATACTATGAAAACTAACCTACTTTTTGGTTTTCCTAGGATCTATCATTTACATGGAATTACAGACTCTTTCTTCAGATTACATAATATAGAACAGTTCCATCTCCAGCTACAGAGAACATATCGCTATCTGATATAAAATAAAGTCATCATATGAAAACAAACTACCCAAACTAAGAATCATTACCCGACGCCGCTGTAGTAGTGTCAAGAATATTTTTCTCGCCGAGCCAGTCAGCCGCTGGCCTTTCCTCATGTTGTCTCGTGCTGATATAAGAAACGATAAATTGGTGAAAATATGAGATTTACGAGTCGTGAAAACTTCAATTTCAAGTAAATACATACGCTGACCAAAGTCCTCATATCCTCATCCGATAAGATGCCAGCCAGTCGCCGACAGACTCTATGATTCTTTCATGTTCAGAAAATATATGTCGTCACAATGTATCACAGCTGAAAACATAACACACATCCTTCTAGAAAGATATTTTTAACTGGGCGTGCATTTGGCCGTGAACAATCAAAATAATTAAAGAGCAAGATTGACATGACTATTCTGTAGTGACGGATCTTCTATACTCTGACATTGTGCATTTGTTTCATACTTAAAGAGTGAATTTTGGGCAGATAGTCTTAGGTGGCTTTGAGATAGTGCGAAAGAGTAGCGTTAGACTGAAGTTAGGTTAGGTAGCGTGTTGCGGGATGCTTGGGCGTAGAAATATCTCTTGTTTAACGATATTCCTTACATAAAATGTGTAGATGATAGATTATCACTCACCTGATAACCAGTTAGAATTCGAATCTGTTAAAGGAGTGAAACCACGAAGCAAAATTGTTTAAACCAGTGTCCGAGTCGTACGTACAACGCATTCACAGCCGTTGACATATTAAAACAATATGGCGGCGTTTGGTGATGTCGCGCCCTAGAAACCCATTGTCTCCGATATAAATGATACATGTTTATTTACGCAATCGTATATTTAAGTCGAATATAATTACGTATTATTAGATCAGATTAGATATACATACACTTTTTTTCTCGGGATATTTACCGAAATATTAATATTGACTAATGAGATAGTATTTTTTTTGCTTTTACAATAATAATTTTGTTTTGTTAGATAAGTATAAAATTACTCCGAAAATTCTGTTTTTCCAAAAAGTGCTCAAAAGTAATATGAAGTTTTTTTTATCGAACATCGATAGATCGGCCCGCGAAAACATTGATGAAAACAATCGATTATTTGAGGAAAAAAATCGACGATACTGATCAATCGGAAAACAATGATTATCCCTAGCCAATACTGGCAGTACTTTGGCCCGACGCTGTGTTGACAGCGTTGGCTTTTATCATCGGCCCGGTACTGGCATAGCTGTATTTTGACATTCGTTCCAATGTTGGGCCAACGCTTAAAACGAGGCTCGGCCGCCAGAGTCGTCCCAATACTGGGCCGTTCGTTAACATCGGCGGGCTACCGAAATTTCTGCATGGGTATTGCCTTTTTCAAAGTTCTATAACTTCGCGAAAAATGTGACTAGACGGACGTTCTAGGACGCATTTTGAAGCTTGGAATGTCACCTTGAAAATGCGTTTTTGACATTGTGTCTACGACCATACCGAAGTTATGTCAGTTGAAAGCAACCAGTGGCGAATTCGTAAACCGAACTCCAACTTTCAGATGCTGTATGGAACGGGAGAATTTTTTTTTCGAATTTCCAAAATGAACGAATTCAAGGTTTGGATTTTCTCTTCAAATTCCGTTTTTAACTTTTGCTCTACGATTTTTCTCCGTCGAGTTACAAGACATTGAACGGAAAAGCGTCCGAAAAAGTTTGACCTAACGTAACCGGCGAACGAATTATCGTAGGAGGATTGTTAAAAAACGACTTTGAAGCTTAAACCTTCCTCTCTCCGAATCGACACTGTGACATTGCATGTAATGTCTGTTAGTGGACCAGCTTCCACACGAAGATGACCCTGTAAATCCATAAATGAAAATTTGAAGTTCAACTGCACACAGGCAACCTGAAAATGGCAACCTGGGTGGCCCCTGTTACCGTTTTATAGATGAAAGAATCCTCTTCAAATTCCGTTTTTGACATTTGCTCTACGATCATTTTTCGACGAGATATTCGATTTCAACGACAATCAAGCGTTCACCAAGACCTTTACCTCCGGCATCAGCATTACCCAAGATGTACCATATTGATGCATTTTCTTATCAGCTCCTGTGGTATTTCCCACCAAATTTCTCGGAGTGCCGTGCGTAGTTCAGCCAGGTTTGAAGGCTGGATACGACGCCTTCGTAGCCTTCGTCCAACCATGTCCCATACATGTTCAAT
Organism: Euura lappo; assembly: GCA_018257835.1. Lineage (NCBI taxonomy): Eukaryota > Metazoa > Arthropoda > Insecta > Hymenoptera > Tenthredinidae > Euura > Euura lappo. Next base: position 129,305 of record JAEUYN010001134.1, read on the forward strand.
TGGGTTGAGATCTGGGCTCACAGCTGGGTGTTTTAGAAGCTGGATGTTGTTTTGCTGGAAGAACTGCTGGGTGATCCTCGCAGTGTGCGGTCTCGTGTTATCTTGCATCATTACAAAACTTCTTCCTTGGCGTTCACGTAGCGGCAGAATATGAGGTGTTAGAACCTCGTCGATGTATCGCTGTGCGTTCATTCCCGGTGGTGGAATTATGACGAGTTCAGTCCTGCCAGTCATCGAAATGCCACCCCAAACCATCACTGATCCGCCGCCGTACGGATGGACGGGATTGAAACAATCTTGGAGATATCGTTCTCCCCTTCGACGCCATACACGTCTGCGCCCATCATTTCCGTATAAGCAAAATCGCGATTCGTCGGTGAAACATACCCGATTTCATTGCCGTTGACGCCACGTCACGTATCTCCGAGCATATTCTGAGCGAGCACAGCGATGTTGATTGGTAAGAAAAGGTGCTCGGACAGGTCTGCTCGCTCGCAATCCAACTTCCTTCAATCTGTTTTTTACAGTTGACACAGAAATCCGTCGGTCGTTGTGCCGCGGGGGTTCATCTCGAGCTTCTCCTGCTGTCATGAATCGCCGGTTCAAAACGTTTCTCACGATAGCCCTGTCCTGTCTAGCAGTTGTTATCCGTGGTCGACCTTGGCCACGTAGTCTGCCGAATTCACCAGTTTGGAGATAGCGGCTCCAAGCTCTTTGAATTACTGATCGGCTCACTCCCCTTTCGGTAGCTACGGAACGCTGAGATCTTCCTTCCTCGAGGAGAGTTACGACACGCATAACTTGCATCTCTGTTAGGTATTGCCGCGGCATGGCGTCAAGATATTGTACAACAAAAGGTTCTAGCGTACTTTATTTGAATAACCAAGCGTCCAGTACAAACAAAAGAAAGTCGGCATAGAGCGCGATGAAAAACAGACGAAAATCTACATAGGCCGCGGAGGAAAATAAATGCGAATCGGCGTAGAGTGCCATGAAGAACAGATGAAAATCGACATAGGCCGCGGAGGAAAACAAATGCGAATCGGCGTTGAGCGCGATGAAGAACAGATGAAAATCGACATAGACCGCGGAGGAAAACAAATGTGAACCGGCACAGGGCGAGCGACGTGAAAAACGAAATAAAATGGGCAAGAAGAACGCATTGTCGGAGAGCATTAAAAAAAGAATGGCATAAATTACGTTTTTACGGCACAGACATTGAAAAGCCACTTTTCGACGCCTGTTTTCGACCCATAAAGTGGCGCTGTATACGTCTGACTTCAGAGCTGACACAAAAAGTCTCCCCCTCGACATGGAAAGTCTTTATAACGTAGTTCACCTCGACGTGAAAAGACTTTACGAGTCGAGGTCGGACTGCGCTTGCGCAGAACTGCCTTTTAAGCCGACTGGGCACGCGGCAGAACCGTCATGGTAGATGCAGAGTTCGGATCTCAACTGGCGTCGAAGTGACTTTCAATGCCTGTGCCGAAAAAAATATCGTATGGGGCGCGCCCGTAAAGTAACTGTTCGGCGAGGTTATGTTTTTAATACTCTCCGTTGGCTTTACCTTAGGCTCGCCTTCGGCTCGCCAAGTAAAACCAACGGCTCGTACGAAAAACATAACCTCGCCAGAAAACAGTTACTTTACGGGCATGCCACATAATATACTATTAATAGGGTCGGCGGTACACGTGTGAAAGTATTCAACTTAAAATCGAATCAGTTGCAGAATGTTCTAAAAAAATTGATTATGGTAGGTTTCTTATTTGCTTTTCATAATCATATCAATCAATCCACAAACGGACTCGAGATGTAAATCCTACCGTGCAACCTCCTCGTGGTACATCTTGGGTAATGCTGATGCCGGAGGTAAAGGTCTTGGTGAACGCTTGATTGTCGTTGAAATCGAATATCTCGTCGAAAAATGATCGTAGAGCAAATGTCAAAAACGGAATTTGAAGAGGATACTTTCATCTTTAAAACGGTAACAGGGGCCACCCAGGTTGCCATTTTCAGGCTGCCTGTGTGCAGTTGAACTTCAAATTTTCATTTATGGATTTACAGGGTCATCTTCGTGTAGAAGCTGGTCCACAAAAAGACATTACATACAATGTCACAGTGTTGATTCGGAGAGAGGAAGGTTTGAGCTTCAAAATCGTTTTTTAACAATCCTCCTACGATAATTCGTTCGCCGGTTACGTTATGTCAAACTTTTTCGGACGCTTTTCCGTTCAATGTCTTGTAACTCGACGGAGAAAAATCGTAGAGCAAAAGTTAAAAACGGAATTTGAAGAGAAAATCCAAACCTTGAATTCGTTCATTTTGGAAATTCGAAAAAAAAATTCTCCCGTTCCATACAGCATCTGAAAGTTGGAGTTCGGTTTACGAATTCGCCACTGGTTGCTTTCAACTGACATAACTTCGGTATGGTCGTAGACACAATGTCAAAAACGCATTTTAAAGGTGACATTCCAAGCTTTAAAATGCGTCCTAGAACGTCCGTGTAGTCACATTTTTCGCGAAGTTATAGAACTTTGAAAAAAGGCAATATTTCGAGGAAAAAAAGGTGGCCCGTTAATTTTTGTCGGGAGTGTATTTAGTAGACATTAACACCGCTGTAGCAGCGTTTAGCTGTGCATTGTCTTCCCCGACTGTCGTCAGAAAATATCTTGTTTCCTTGATTGATTGACCCTCGTATTATTTTGATAAAAAAATAATTTTCATTCTCTCTTAGTAAAATATATTTCGCAAGCTCCGGATTCATGTGTTTTTCCTGATTTGTATTTTCCCCCATTTTTTTTTATTTTAACCAGTTGTCTTTACGTGGTAATACGGACTAAGATGTTTAATATGTTCTCTTTTTGTCATATTAAAAAATTAACCAATATTTACCTTTTTCACCAGAAAATTTTCCTGAAAATACAGCCACAACCCTCGAGCAACAGCTTATAGTTACGTGAAACGCAGCAGTTACACTGTAAAAAATGTGCTGTTCGTTGTGGTTAGAATTCAACACCATTTCAACACAGCGAAGAATTCTATAGTGGTCCACCCCGTTCTGTGAAGAATTACCACCAATCGGTGTTGTTTTTTCTAAATTTACTCTGATTAGTGTTGAATTCGACACCAAACGGGGTATTTTGACTTCAAACGGGGTGGACCACTATAGAATCCGCGCATTTTTTACAGTGTACACACGGGGACGAACAGCTCGACAAAACTTATTGTTAGCAACTGAAAAGAATCTCGCAACGGTCGCGACAATCGGATATGCGTCTCAGACTAATTGAAAACTTAAAAATAACATGGAATTACAAAGCTGTCAGATTGGAACTATAACCTTTTCAGCAAACAAAGCTGTCAGACTGAAACTATAACCTTTCACGCATGAACTTGGCAACAAAATTTGACGCATGAACTTGACAACAAAATTTGATGAAAAAGATGACACTGAAGAAAAGCCAACAATCGGGACTCCCATGAAGTGGGCAGTCTGTCTCGAAATGCGATTAAATCCCATCTGCTTTTTATATACGGATGAACTTGACAACAAAATTTGATGAAAAAGATGACACTAAAGAAAAGCCATCAATCGGGACTCCCATGAAGTGGGCAGTCTGTCTCGAAATGCGATTAAATCCCATCTACTTTTTATATACGGATAAAGAGAAATATCGCCAAACAAGTGATATTTCTATGCCCTAGCATTCTTGCAAAGCGACTTGAGACTCTATGCCTGAAATTCTGCATTCAAGTATCTAATAACCAAAGAAATGTGAGCGTATAGAAGCTTCTTTGCCACATACAGTCCAATATAAAACAATTATGTGATTATTCACGAAATATAACCTATGCCACTAGTTATTCTGATCGTTCACAGTGAGATGCACACCCAATAAAAATTATTGTTTCAACTGGATATGTGTAATGTTTATAGTGTGATACATCATCACGACATCTATTTTCTGACGATGAAAGTCTGAAAGTCCATCGAGTCCGTCAGCGGTCGATTCGCATATTGTCCGACGAGGACATGAAGACTGGGGATGAATTTGCACGGATTTTTGGTATCTACGTCGGCGCAAGACAATGCAAAGGGAGGACAGCGGCTGACTGGCTCAGCGAGAAGAATATTCTGGATACTACAGTGGCGTCGGGTCATGATTTGTTTCGGAAGTTTCTCCAAATCATGACTTCGTTTTCGTGGAAGAGCGATATGTTTCCTGTAGCTAGAAATGGAGCTGTTCTATTGTGTGTTCTACAGAAACGGTCTATGGTTCCATTTTAATGATACAGCCTTGAGAAACGAAAAAGTAAGTCATTTTTTGTGGTATAAAGTCTGAGTATGAAAAATCGAATCTTCTAGAGCATGCGTATCTAGGTGTGGTAATATAGGGCTCGGTATGATATTCTAGTCTTTGGCGATATAGTTCAGACGCAGAGAACTTCGCGCTGAACCCTTCGAAGCTCTTCGAAGAGGTTCGGCGCAAGGTTTTTCTATTTCAATTTCCATCGCAGGGATTTTTTCTCTTTAATTGTGCTCCAGGGTCTTTTTTCAACTTCCTAGGAGGTTTTACTTTACATATTTTCAAATGATATCACAAATTAGTAATAATTACATGAAAACTTATACTCCAAACTTTTCAAGCTATTGTCAGATTATATTCGAGAAAACTAAACCTACAGAATTCAATAGATCAGATTCTGATAATTTTGTACACTTATATTATACACTTATTAAAAGTGATAATTCTGTACCCGAACCTAGAATTGAAGCGAAAACATTTTTTTCCAGATATTAAAGTAATTTCCGTACAGGTATATTGTGATATGTGTATTATACCTATATGTTATGTAGTCGATATCTCTTTGTACTAAATTTGACACCACTATGATAAAATATCATCATGATATTACAGAATAAAGAAATGTATTAAAAAATTGGAAAAATTCTGCGTATAATTATTTCCCATAATCATTTGGAGCTACAGATCTGATAACATCTGATCGGATATGATCGAATATAATCATATCTAATGGAATTACAATTTTCGGATCCGAATTCACGCACAACGTTCATATCTGAACATATCTGTCCATATCTGACTCCATATATGACCATACATGATTAGATCAGGCCATTTTTCGGATATAATCATATCTGGTCAGTCACATATAATTATATACGATCAGATATAACATTTTTTTCCCGGGTTTAGAGTGTTCGTGGAAAAAGAAAAAAAAATGGAGCATACGTTTTCATTTCCATTTACAAATTTCACCACTTTCGAGTAAATTGTTTTCAATTATAATGATGATTATTTATAATATTGATCAATAATTATTATTTTTATTATTACTTTGGAAAAAATGGAAATTCCGATTTACACATTTTCAAGAGAAGAAAAAAAAATGGCGCACACGTTTTCATTTCCATCTACAAAGTTCACCACTCTCGAGTACATTTTTTTCAATTACAATAATTATAATTTATAATAATAATAATAATGATAATTTAAAAGAAGTTTGATGAGTCCCTTGTTTTGTGAAGTTCAAATGGTTTCTGGAGGAAAAGGAAATAAAAAGGACAGGGGACAATCCGGATACGTGATATTACTTTTATGCACTTGCCCCATTGTTGAAGCAATCGTTGCGTTACCATAATTAGACGTTTTCATAATTTTGAACCGGTCCCTGACGTTATCCGCACGATTATATTTACGCGCCACACCATCTCTAGGGCGCTTCGGAAATATAGCGAACGCAGCACTACGTCAGGCTCTACGGCCAACGAGCGAAACGCCCAATATGGCCGCGACCACCAGTTGACATCGACAATTATCATTTTGTGCAGAATACCATATCCTGTCTCTATGAGTGCATGAAATAAAGAAGTTTTGCAATATAAATCCTCGGAATTCAATATAGAATAGGGCCAACTATTTCTATTTCGCGTTCGTGACGCGTAGGCGTTGATATCAGTGAAAACAAGGGAAAACCGGGTACGGTGGGTAAAGCCTGACTACAGCATGCTCTTAAATAGTTAAATTATTTTTCATCACGCCGTGCGGAAAAGTGCCTTTATATGCACGCAAGCGTGCATATAATCGCAATTTACGCACGTTTGTGATGAAAAATTTTGTTCGATACACGTGAAAAATTTGTTTTTACACTCGTGAGATTGTCACCCTCGCTTCGCTCGGGCGACAGACCTCTCACTCGTGTCAAAAAAAATTTTTCGCTCTAGTATCGAAATATACTATTATCACTCCATGTATGTGGACACAATTATTGTCAAATTGTCAACTCTAACTGAGCACCTCGTACGCAGTAGATCTGATGCTTGGCATTTTTGACCCGCAGAATACATTCCAGTAATTCTGAGTACGTGTACCCGTTTTCAATCGAATTCGATCATTCATGATCCGGTATTGTGAACATGAAGTGAAATTCTGAGTTATTATTATCATTTGCTTGAAGAAGCAGCTAGTATTTCCATTTCAAGCTTTTATCAGTCAGCTCCAGAAGTCATTTCGTTTGTGAAAACGAAGAAGTTAGATTCGCAGCCTAAATTCTAGGCGTATAATCTGTGCGTAGGTTTTAATATAAAGAGCAAACTGAGTATTTTCGACTCTTCTTCACTTAGGGAACAAGCTCATCTTCTTTGAGCTCTACAGTAACCAAACGTAACTAGAGAAAATCTGTACTAGCCGGCTATCCTCAACAAGGACTTGATCAGATTCTTCACATTGGTGGTGAATCTGTTACTATTGTCTAGTTTTGGACCCAGGAAAAAACTTCACATTGCTCATCCAGTGTCTGCATAATGGCCCAAACTTCAATAATCTTCCTCCACCTGACTGCTGGTAAAGTACACCTAGTATACATACAGGGTGTTATTTGAAACTTTGGCAAAAATTACAGGGTAGGTAGAGGACCCAAAAACAAGGACTTAGAGCATCGGAACCCATGTCCGGAAATACCCCCATACGGAGCTACGGTCATTCTTCGATTTTGGTTCGCGCTCCTAATAGTGAGGGGGTAATAACTCAGGATTTGAGTGACACATTGATTCTTAGGGTTGAAATGATTCAAATTGATTCAAGTAATTCATGGTTAATTTATTCAATTCTCAATAATTCAAGTAATTCACGGTTAATTCAGTTGAATCTCATTAATTCAAGTAGCGCACGATTAATTCTGGTAATTCTTATTAATTGAAGGTGAATTATGAATTGATTCATGGACTATTGACACGTCGATTCAATGAGTTATTTCCCCCTCACTTGGTATTAGGAGCGCAAACAAAAAACGAAAAATTGCCGTATCTCCGCATGGGGGTATTTCCGGACATGGGTCCAATGTTAAAAATCCTTGTTTTCGGGTTCTCCACCTACCCTGTAATTTTTGCCAAAGTTATTAATAACACCCTGTATACCTATAAGCCTGTTTATTAACAACTGTATATTAGCTTCCAACCATGTGTGTACGGAGGTTACCCCAAAGTGATATTTTACTCCAATTACAGTGAAACCTCCGAATAGGCGCCCTCTGAATAGGCTACGTTCCCCTAATCCTCGCTCGAGCGCTTCCCCCACTCACTCTGTTTACGAGCGTTAGGACGCTTACCTCTGAATAGAGAACCTATTGGGAAACGCTTCGAGTCACTTATTTACATGGGTATATCACGTCAAAAACAACACAGACACGGGGTCTCTATTCAGAGGTAACGCCGGCGACGGACTCGAGGCGTGCCAGCGAGCTGTTGGTGGGGGAAAGTCAGTTCCAAGAATTATACTCCCCTATCCACCTTCGAGGTAGCCTATTGAGAGGTTTCACTGTAGCTACCTATCACGGGAACTATACTAGTGAAGGGACGAGGTTCTTTAATGAATCATGAGTCCACTTCTGATGTAAATTAACAATGACGATGATCCTTTATTTAAAGTTTTTTATCTGTGATTTATATTTAAATCTTACTTTTAATTTAGCCAAACTAAACTTGATACCTGAAATATTTGATTAAGCTAAAACTGAATTTATTCAAGCGACGCGTGATATATTTTTTTTGTCCAAATCAAATTGTTTAAATGTATGAAGTTTAAAATTTCCTTTCTTAAGCGGGGGAGTGATGTAGCGTACATGTATGTTTCGTTCAGTCACCGGCTCAGAATTCTGGGTTGTCGACTGAGAGGCGAGAAGCCTCACCCCCTCTCTAGTCTCTAGTCTCTAGTCGGTTATCAGAGTACCTGTCGGACGGACACGCGTCGCCGTATATTAGAATCGTATTGAATGTTAGTAATTAACAGACTTATAATAAAAGAACCTCGTCCCTTCACTAGTATCCTGCTAGTTATCCAAGTTTCTTGGTGAATAAGACAAAATTTGTCTTATCTACGGCTGACAATTGAGGTTATCGAGGAGCTGAAAATCGTTCTAATACTGGTTTCTGAGAATCGTTTCCTCTCCTTCTTTTATCTTATTTTATCTTATCTTATTTACTTTGTTTTCGATTGCATTTTCTGTTTTCCCTTGTTTTTTTTTTTTACATTGAGCAAAATTATTTAAGAAAAGCCGGGCCTGTCATCCACCCCCTTCGATTTGGCTGATTTTTTGTGAGCATGTTACTTACCTGGAGAGTAGTCAAAAGCCATAGTATTATGTCCCGAAAAAATTTATTGGCCGAGTTACAGTTTTTTTTCACATTTTTGACTCGAATTTGGGTATTTTCGATTATGGAAAGGTTTTTTGTACTACGTGGCTGAAAATCGGTTTCTTCATGTAAAATTGACCCAGGAACACGAATCTGGCCACAGATTTGACCTACGACAAAAACCTACAGTAATATTAGCCAAAAACACCCAAAATTGACCAAAAAAGTCAGAAATCTTGGGGAAACGGTCCCAAAAAAATGTTTTCGACTTTCTGAAGCAGCAATCATGTAGGAAAAGAGCCAACAAATCCAATGACCACACCCCTAGATTTCTGGGACGAACCGTTCAAGAGATACGCGTTGTCAAAGTTGGAGAATCTTGATTTTTCTGCAAATAATGGACCTTTGTAAGGGTCCTTATTATTTTATTTTATGAAAAAGTAGATTTAATTATTTTGACCAGAATGTGACGAATCTCATTTGATAAAAATAACCTATTGATACTCGATTTAGATAGTCGTGGTGAATGCCGCAAAATAGGCCTTTAGGTCGGACATTTGTCCAACGAGGTCAAAAAAGTCCATTACTGCCAGAAAAACAAGATTCTCCAACTTTGACAACGCGTATCTCTTGAACGGTTCGTCCTAGAAATCTGGGAATGTGGTTAATGGATTCGTTGGCTTTTTTCCTACAAGATTACTGCCTCAGAAAGTCGAAAACATTTTTTTTTACCGTTTCCCCAAGAGTGGGGACTTTTTTGGTCATTTTGGGTGTTATTGGCTAATATTACTGTAGGTTTTTGTCGTAGATCAAATCTGTGGCCATATTCGTGTTTCTGGGTCAATTTTACATAAAGAAACCGATTTTCAGCCACGTAGTACAAAAAACCTTTGCATAATCGAAAATACCCAAATTCGAGTCAAAAATGTGAAAAAAAAACTGTAACTCGGCCAATAAATTTTTCCGGGACATAATATTATGGCTTCTGACTACTCTCCAGGTAAGTAACATGCTCACAAAAAATCAGCCAAATCGAAGGGGGTGGGTGACAGGCCCGGCTTTTCTTAAATAATTTTGCTCATCATCTTTTCAGCTCCTATGCTATTGAGTTCTCATTTTTGTTTAATATTAAGATTATTTCTAGGTTATATTTTTGTACATATATTTCTGTACCTGTCTGCACCTAGGGGATTTTATCCCATGGTGAATAAATCTCTATCTATCAATCTATCTATCTTCAGCGAGAGGCCTCAACATAAAGATTTAAGCTTCTTGCAATATAGACAGATCTAATTAATCTATAATGTATCAATCTATTCCTCGACCAGTTGATATTGGGGTGACGATGAAGATGGGTCGACTCAAGAGTCAGGGTCTGAGTAACTTGAGAGTACTCTAGGTTTCCAAAATATTGGCGGGGAGTTTATCACCCTCGACAGGAGCTGTTGTAATTAAATTGACTACTGAAATCAATTCTTGTTTTCCATTCTCCAGATAGCTTGCTCGGATGACCCCAGTCCAACCAGGTGGTTGCTGTTGTTATCCCCACTTTCAGAGTTTGAATAGCTTGTTCTACCTTTCGGGTATGGCTCGGAAGCTCTCTGATGCTTTAGCAAAACAGGTTCTCCTTCATTGCCTTAGAACCACCAGTGTTTGGTTTTCCTGATCAGAAAAGGAACCTTCGGTTTGGTTTTTATAATTCCGTAACCTCAGACTGAATATAGATTGGTCATTGTAACGGAGGCACCCGTTAGATTGTGAGGGTGCCAGTTACCTGTCACTTTGACGTTTATTTTGGACTTAGTATGCTGGTGAAACAGCTGATCAGTTATTATGAAGAAATGAGCGTAAGGAAGATTATTGTAAAAACAGTCTTGTTTCTGACTTTAAACTGAAAACACGTCTTTGAATAAAACCCCCTTTTTGTCCCTGAATCTTTTCTTTCGCCTCGTATCAGTGATTTCGGGAGATCCTTTATTTTATCAGTAACCGGGTTGAGCCCTTTGTTACATTTGGTGGAGGAGCTGGGATACTCTCACGTATTTCCCCAAAGTTTGAGATTTTTCCCGAAAGACTTTTCACTGGTATCGCGAGTGAGAGAGAAAACTGACATCAACGACACTACTCAAAGAGATTTCGAAGGAACTATGCCACGCACACGACTTCAACGAGCCTCACTAAGCGAAGGAGAGACCGAGACCGACCGGGAACCGTTGGCTAAGAGGGCGCGTTTGGATCCCGTCGAGCAGGCAACCTCTCCACCTAGGCCACAACCACAACAGACACCTCCGCAGCGACCATCATTTTCCGGGGACCCGAGTTCGCCTCAGGTAACCCTGCAAACCGATTTTCACCCAGCCCAATTGTTCCAGCTCTTTCAAGAGCACATGACGGAACAGAGTCGTCTGGACCAGGAAGAGAGGAAGAGGGAACGCGAAGAACAGCAGGAACGCGAGCGGGCAGAACGAGAACGAGAACGAGAAGAGGTACTCCGACGGTTCGAGACCTTGGAAACGCGAGATCGAGTTGCACGGGAAGGGATGCTTCGACGATTTGAGACCCTAGAATCCCGACTCCTGGAGGTCCAAGGCGTTCGGACCCCACCCCCACGACCGCTCGAGGGATCACCTCTTGCCAATCGACCACCAATTCAGCCCCAATCTACCCCGAATCAGGTCACAGAAGAACCGATAAGGTCTGTGCCAGTTTTCCGGGCTAATGACCCACTTATTGCTTCGGTAGAATTTGACCCGGGGACACCGTTGCCCCGCGTACCGTTGACCCCGAGGCGTCGTCAGAGCGATCGTACTAGAGAACTAGTACGGGACGCAGAATTTAGTAGAGCTCAAAACTGGATGTGTGGTGACACTCCCCAAGCAAGGTTTGGAGTCCCAAAGTCACCACACACACAGAACAACATTTCCAAGAAGGTTGCCAGCCAATTAGCTCCGGTAACCTCCGCCGTGCCCTGCTCGCTTGATAACAGACCGTTTCTGTGCAACAGCGTACCCACAGGTTCGAATCGCGACTTGGGAGGGGCTTTTTCGAATCACCCTGAACGAAATGTTCCTAATGTATTTAATTCCCAACCGGTCCCCTTGAGACCACAGATCGCCGTTAATAGTTTGACAAACGATGACGGGCTCGCTACCTTTCCATCGGGAAATTTGTTTCCCAACGGCCCGGTTGGCCCACAGAATCAATTTTCTTACGGAAGTGCTCTCCCTATGAGAAATTCGCCTGAAAATTCAGGGATCCCACCTGTAATACCTCAACAAGGTAGCTGGCCTGTCTTCGCTCCGGCGGCGCGAACGGACCCGCTGCCCCGAGTAAATTCTATGCTAATGAAACCAGGTGTCTACGATGGCACCTCTTCTTGGGCTCAATATGAGAGACAGTTCTTGATGATCGCGGCGCTGAACAACTGGGATCAGGCGTTCAAGACAGCGGCTCTCACCGGATCTCTCCGAGGAACAGCTTTGAGCGCGTTGGCCTCACTGAGCGACTCTGACGCGAAAGATTTTGATAAGCTTTGCGCGGTTTTAAAACTTCAATTTGGTGATGAGCACATGGCAAAACTCTACTTTACCCAATTTAACAATAGGAGCCAAGGCCGTGACGAAGATCTTGCCACCCTGGCCAACGATCTTGAACGTCTGATCCGACTAGCTCTCCCCGATTGCGCACCTCACACTCGCGATCAGTTAGCATGTGTTCGATTTCTTGACGCCATTTCTAGCTCCAGCTTGAGACAAACGCTTAAGCTGGCGGCGCCCTCTTCTTTACGCCAAGCCGTTATAAGGGGGTTAGAAATCAAAGCGATCACCGAGTCTGAACTCGGTTCAGGAAAGATTCGGCAGCTCGTGACAGCGGAATCCTCTAGAGACAGGCGTTCACCTCAAAAAAGACAGCATTCTCCTAAGAAAGTCGACCCTCCCGCAGGTTCTTCACGATCGGATGGTCGTCAGGGAGCGAAGCCTGTCCTAGAGTGCTGGTTTTGCAAACGTCGAGGTCACGACATTAAATACTGTTTTACTTTAAAGAAAATCATGAGAGAGAGAGAAGGATTTAACCCAAGTCAGAACCGTCAGAATACTAATTTTTCTTGGCGCCAACGCCCTGCTCCACACTCCGGTCGAGACAATTATCAACAGAGCCAGCACTCTGACGACCGGCGAGCAGCTGAAGCTTCGCGAGAGCCTGCGACCTCCGCCCCTTCAGGACCCCGGGAACGTCCAAATCCTAATTCTTCGTCTGGGCCCAATCATTTTGTAATTCGCGGCTTGCGACGGTCGGGCCTCTACGCGAAAGGAACCGTCAACGGAACCGCGTGTTTGTGGGTAATCGACACCGGGGCGGAAGTCACCGTGATTCGTCCAGGATTGCTTCCCAATTTTCCAGTCGAAACTTCCTTGTCGAGTCTGCGTACCGCCACGGGCGACACGACTCCCATTGTGGGGAAGGCTTCCGTGGAGGTGGTGGTCTCGGGATGCCTTAGGACTGAACATGACGTTTTGATAGCTGAGATCGAGGACGATGGGATCCTAGGGATGGATTTTCTCTCGTCTCACAATTGCCAGATAGCTACGGGCGAAGGCACGTTTCAGTCGGGCACGAATAAAATTTTTCTACAAACAGATCGTAGCGTTGAGGTCGTGAATCTTTCGACCGGTGCTCCTTCCCTTTACATTCGAGGGATTGAGTTGGTTCCTCCCTTTCTTCAGGATTTGAGCACTCGGTCTTCAGAGCAGTTAAATTCCGGGCAGCTCGAACCTCTCTATTCTCTTTTAACGAATTTCCAAGAGACCTTCGCTAGGAGTCCTACAGACATAGGACGTTGTACTGTGGCCGAACACAGGATCAACGTAGAAGGACACTCGCCAATCAGACAGGCCGCCAGACGACTTCCTCTTCACGGACGGGAAGAAGTAGAAAAACTCGTCGAGAACATGAAGTCCAGTGACGTCATCGAGACGTCAACCAGTCCTTGGGCTGCTCCTATCGTCCTGGTAAATAAGAAAGACGGGAGCAAGAGATTCTGCATCGACTACCGGAGGCTCAATGACATAACGAAAAAAGACTCCTATCCTCTCCCACGGATCGAAGACACGCTCGATAGGATAGCTGGGGCCCAATGGTTCTCGACGATCGATCTTCATAGTGGGTATTGGCAAGTCGGTATGGCTCCAGAGGATAAGGAAAAAACCGCCTTCGTCACTGGTCTAGGAGGACTCTGGCAGTTCAAAGTAATGCCCTTCGGGTTGTGTAACGCCCCGGCGACTTTTGAAAGACTAATGGAAGCAGTTCTGGATGAGTTAATTGGAAAGATCTGCTTAGTTTACATTGACGACATCATCGTTTTCGGAAAAACTTTCGAAGAGGAATTATCCAACCTAAAAGTGGTATTTCAACGGTTAAAAAAGGCCGGATTAAAAATGAGCCCAAAGAAGTGCCATTTATTCCAGCGAGAAGTGAAGTTTCTTGGACACATAGTGTCCGCGGACGGGGTTCGTACCGACCCTGAGAAAATTCGAGCGATCCGAGACTGGCCGCACTTAACTTCAAAAGCTGACGTTCAAAGTTTCGTAGGTTTATGCACTTATTACCGGAGGTTTGTTCAGGGTTTCGCTTCCATAGCGAAACCCTTGCATGTGCTCACGGGAGAGAAAGTACCTTTTGTCTGGTCCCCAGAATGTCAGGATGCTTTTTCTCAGCTCAAGATTCGCCTTACTACTCCCCCTATCCTGGCTTTCCCTTTGCCAGACGTTCCTTTTATCTTAGATACTGACGCATCTTTATCGGGTATAGGTGGGGTTTTGTCTCAGGTACAAACTGAACTCGAACGAGTAATTTGTTTCTACAGCAGGGTCTTGAGTAAATCCGAACGGAATTATTGTGTAACACGACGAGAGTTGTTAGCGATCGTCAGGGCCATTGCTCATTTTCATCATTATCTTTATGGTCGAAAATTTCTCATTCGAACCGACCATGCTTCACTTAGATGGCTGTTGTCTTTCAAGGCCCCTGAGGGACAGGTTGCGCGCTGGTTGGAAGTTTTAGGGACCTACGATTTTGAAATCCAACACCGGGCAGGAACATCACATGGAAATGCTGACGCTCTTTCGAGAAGACCTTGTGAAGGCAAAGATTGCAGACAATGCGATCGTCTAGAACTCCAGCGAGACCCTCCAGTATACATTCGAGCCATCTCTCTCCAAGGGAATCTCGAAGAGTGGAGACAAGGTCAGCGGGAAGATGGAGACCTTCAAAGGTTGCGGTCTTGGAAAATCTCACAAACGCGACCGGACTGGCAAGAAGTCTCTCCCTACAGCCCATACCTGAAAGTTTATTGGGCTCAGTGGGACTCGATACACCTTCGAGACGACCTACTTTACCGCCGATGGGAAAGCCCTGACGCAAAGACGATCAGATGGCAATTACTGGTACCCAGGAGCAGAGTTCCCGAAGTTCTAGCCGAGTTTCATGACTCTCCAGCGGGTGGACATTTTGCAGTCAATAAAACCCTCGGAAGAATCCAGGAACGCTACTTTTGGGCCCGTTGCAGGACCGATACAGAGGACTGGTGCTTTCGTTGTGACGTCTGCATGGCCAAGAGAGGTCCTAGAGGGAGAGGGAAAAGTCCCTTGCAGATTTACAACGTTGGAGCACCTTTAGAGAGGGTTGCGATGGATTTGTTAGGCCCTCTCCCTGTTTCTGAATCAGGGAACCGTTGGGCGTTGGTCATGGCTGATTATTTCACCAAGTGGCCCGAAATCGTGGCCTTACCGGATCCAAAAGCTTCAACGGTAGCTCTCGCGTTTGTTCAAGAATTTGTTTGCCGTCACGGGTCCCCATTAGAACTTCACACCGACCAAGGGAGGAATTTTGAGTCGGACTTAGTGAAGGAGATTTCTTTGATTTTGGGAACTAGGAAATCACGGACCACGGCTTTGCATCCCCAGTCTGATGGGATGGTGGAGCGTATGAATCGAACTCTCTTAGGGTATTTGTCACATTTTGTGTCCCACAACCAACGAGATTGGGACACGTGGATCCCACTCTTTCTCCTTTCCTACCGCTCTGCTATCCACGAGACTACGGGGCGAACCCCTGCTATGATGATGCTAGCCCACGATCTTCGCTTGCCTTTTGATCTTGAGAAAGGCCCAATTCCCCTCTCAGAGTCTTATCAGACCGACTTTGCTTGTTCCTTACAAAGTCGTTTAGATGAAATACATGATTTTGTTCGTGACAGGATAGCTTTAGCTTCGGACAAATTGAAGGCTCGATACGACGCCCGAGCTCGAGACTTGAAGTTCGAGGTTGGCGATGGCGTTTGGCTCTTCCAGCCGCGTCGCGAGAAGGGCCGCTGTCCGAAATTACAAACGCAATGGGAAGGACCTTACGTGGTGGTGACCCGAATTAATGACGTGGTCTACCGTATCCAGCGCTCTGTCAGAGCCAAGGCCAAGGTTGTCCATTTGGATCGTTTGGCTCCTTATCAAGGCCGGGAAGAAGTACCCAAAGTACCCTTGAACCGCGATCAGGCTCAGGTTCGACAGTTGGAACTTTCAGATTCTTTGGTTTCGTCTCCGCCTCCACGTTCAGAGCAGGGTTCGTGTCTTCCAAGGGAAGAGACGTCGGAAACTTTCATTAGCTCGTCAACTTGGAGTCCTGAGCTTCCTCTGGGCGTCATTAGAAGGAACGGGCGACCTCTTACAATAGTTGTCGAGGGAAACATTGGTTGTGGGAAAACAACCTTCTCTAAGAGGTTTTTGGATGATAAAAATATTCTCGTTCTATTAGAGCCTCTAGAAGAATATCGAAACGTAGCCGGCATTAACTTACTGGGCAAAATGTACGCGGACCCCGTTCGATTTAGTTACGCTTTCCAGCACCATGTGTTATTGACCATGAGGGACCGTCATCTTCAGAGAACGTACCTTCCTACAAAACTAATGGAACGGTCGATTTATAGCGGGAATTGTTTCGTAGAAGCCCGACGACGGTTAGGGGGATTTGAGAAGGAAGAGGCTCATCTTTTAATGGAGAACTGTAAGATTTTTGCCGAGAGCTCTTCCGATTTTGAGGTGGATCTAATAGTCTACTTGAGGTTATCTCCTGCCGTGTCGTTCAACCGCATCCAGTCTCGCGCGCGGAGCGAAGAAGCCGACATAACCCTGGAATATTTGACGGCTTTACATCAGGTTCACGATGATTGGCTAGTCACTCACACATTCTCGTCAACCCCTGCCCCTGTTTTAATCCTGAACGCGGAAGAATCGGCCGACGATGTTTACAAGCAGTTTTGTGAGGTTATGCGGGGTTAACCTGTCGCTTGGGGATTATGTGACGCTAGTCTGAAGTTAGTCGGCCTTTCTGCTCCGTGATCGATTTTGAATTCTGTTATTTCTGCGCGTGTCGCTCTCGATTCATTCCTTATCCCGGCGAGACTCTGACCGCGGGAGTGAATAAAATCACACATAATTTGAATTATCTGTTTATTCAAAGAACATATAACCAATGGGAATTTCTTTATGAAGGTCGTTGATAGTAGAGCTGTTTATTCTGCCGGCTGCCTCCCTGGTGGCCCGGACTGGATTCGCTCCTCCGCCACCGCCTTCATCGCCCGTTTTATTTTTTCACATTTGAGGCACTCAGAGATGAGTTCTCGCGGGTTGAAAAGACTCTCCCGACAGAACATACACAGAGGACCTGGTCCACGGAGTACTCGGTGTCTTAGATAGACACCTTCGAATTCCTGTGTCGGTACCCTGTTGACAAAGCCCTTCGCTTTAGACCCGTCTGATTTGAAAGAGGATTTTGGAAATTGGGAAAATACCTCTGTATGAAACAGCGCACGCATGTGGTCCCTTGTTGGTCTCGTAGACACACGACTTCTCCCGACGCACAGGCTGTCTTGCTTCACTCCTCCTCTAGCCAACCCTTCAGCAAGCACCGGGGTAAATCTTGGATATCCAGAAAGTTGAAGGACCTCGCTAGGTCGACAACGTTAAGAACTTCCTCACAGGAAAGGTTTTCTTCGGACATCGTGTGCACGTCTGGTCTTCTCGTGGATTTTCTGGTTTGTGTTGTTTGCAACCGCGTCTTTAGCGACGGATAATAAACATTGGTGAGTTTGTTTCTGACGAATCAATGTCCTCGATTCTGCAAAGCGGTTTCTATGATCAGTTTTTTTGATTTTTTTCCGCCTGTCATTTGCGTTCGCACTTCGTGGGGCGCGCTGGGTTGACTCGATTACACTCAGATAGGATGTTTTCTGTTTAAATTACTCTGTTCTTTTTGTAAAGATGTTTTACAGGTCTTGTTGCGAGTAAAAGAACTCCCTTGAGGAACCTTGGAACCTACTCTGCAACACTTTTCCGGAGATTGGACTCTTACCATCTACTAAAGCTATGATCGGACCAATAATTTTCAGACGACTTTGTTTTCTCCTTTTTGCACCCGGTCTCGTGACTCATCCTTGTCTTTCGATTTAAGGTACTTTGGTTTGTTTGACCCCTCCTGAGTGCAGTTTCCCGCCCTTTCCGTTCCCGACATTTTCCCAAGAGCGGGTGCCGCTGGTTTGAGGCGGAACGATTTCGCGACGCGGGAACTGACCCTCCGGTTGCGGTTCTGTTTTTCAACTGTACCACTGACTTTTTGGAAGAGACATTGGATAAGGAGACTCGGGATCTTCAACGAAAAGATTCAGGATCTTCAACGAAGACGCCGATGTGGCGAGGAAAATTATTGTAAACTTTTAAATGGGATTTTGTTTGAGTTTGCTATCCACTTTCTGGTTTTCTGAGGTTTCCCGGAAAGTAGTCTTTAGGCGAATGCCGGATAGTTCTTGGAAGAACCCCAGTTTTGTTGAGCCTCAGCTCAAGTAGTTTTTGTGCATTGATTCGCTATTTTTTTTGTCAATCGTTCTTCCAAGAGTCGGGACGACTCTTCTTCAGCGGGGGGGGCAGTGTAACGGAGGCACCCGTTAGATTGTGAGGGTGCCAGTTGCCTGTCACTTTGACGTTTATTTTGGACTTAGTATGCTGGTGAAACAGCTGATCAGTTATTATGAAGAAATGAGCGTAAGGAAGATTATTGTAAAAACAGTCTTGTTTCTGACTTTAAACTGAAAACACGTCTTGAATAAAACCCCCTTTTTGTCCCTGAATCTTTTCTTTCGCCTCGTATCAGTGATTTCGGGAGATCCTTTATTTTATCAGTAACCGGGTTGAGCCCTTTGTTACAATAGATTGGTCATTTTGACCGTCACTTGAGGATTCCCTGATTGGGTGTAAGAGCATCGTCATCGCTTAGCGCTTGCACTAACACACCTTTGAAATCGATTGAACGTGTAGATCAGTGATCAGGATTGTTCTTATTTCGATTTTTCCTAATCTGAGCATTGACTTTGTCCTAGTGCTCATTAGACAGCAGCGCTTGATTGATCGGTCCTTTAGATCACGGTCAAAGACTTTTCTTGTTAAAAAGCATCGTTGCTGTCGTAGCTCTCCTGGGTTGCAGCGCTGAACCATTCGGTCCTGTTCAGTCGTTGAGTCCACTCCTTGACTTCACTTTCGGAGTGAGAGATTCGTCTCTTTCCTAGCACTACTGCGAGCGCAGTGCTATAAATAGATAAGTCCGGTGTAACAACCATGAAGGACCTGCCTTGAGAAAAGAGAGCATCGTCTTTGTCCTCGCTCCTGAGAACACAGCCTGAACCGATCAGTGCTGTAGACCAACAAAAGGACTCCCCTCAGGCATGAGAGCAGTACCTGTATCGTAGCGCTCATGATCGCATAGCCCTCGACCGATAGGCCTTGTGATAGACGGTAATCCGCAATTCCCCTCGGGGATGAGAGCGTCGCCTTGAGGATCAACCCAATGCATCAACAATATATAAATATTGTCACTCTCCGAACGCTCATGCGAGGGCCGCTAAAAAAAGCTCATAGAGCGTACTGCTAAGAAATCGATAGGCTCTATAGACCGACGAATACAGGCTTTCTGTATTGGAAGTAGAAACTTCCTTTAATAAAGGATCCACATTGGTTTGCCTTCAGTCCTGCCTTGGAATTGTCTTACCTACTGATAGTTTTTGTCGACACAACTGTCAATGTTATGTTATGTCTCGTATAACCCTGACCGTATTGAATGATCAGTACACGTGTTATCTCACGTATAACCTCGATTGTCAACAGCACCGGTTTTGCCTTACCTCTCGTGTAAGCCCTGCCGTGATTACAGAACGGTCATCATCTTATCCTCCATAGGTAGGTCCGACCGTCTGCTATTGTTGGCTCGAGGTGTTGAAAGTAAGGTTAGGTTGCACTGAAAGCGTTACCTTTTGACACCTCCGGCTTTTCTATCCTTCTTCTGACTCACCCGTCATCTTTGACGGGGCTCCTAGGACTCGGGGATCGCTTTTTCTGCGGTATCCCGTGATCTGAAACTCAAATTACTATAAAATACTTACGGGGGACGCTCCGGCGTGTGGCACCTTCGGCACGAAGAAACATTATGAGGCGATACGGGGACGGTGGCGCCACCTCGAGAAGAGCGCACTTTTTAAAAAACTCTGAAAACGTGGCATTAGTAGGTCCGAGTAGCGGTACTTTGCATTGTAATCTTAAAGACGAGACCCGAAGTATAATTATACATATATGATCAGATACCACATTTTTTTCCCGGGTATTGAAAAAATTTTCAATTACCTGAATAATTGAATAACACAATTGATAATCAGTAAATTAATGAAAATTAATTAGAATTATGTTGATTGGTTCGTTTAGTCCGTTAAAATTCCAACTGTAACGATACGAATGATAGAGTCTCCAGAATAGAATTATGTTCACTAATAGAAAAAATATGAAAAAAGAATTTGAAACAAATAAATCGTTACAAAAGTTATAAAAACTGAATTCGAATCACATAATTTATTACAAAAGTAATGAAAAAAATAAAAACCGTTTAAGAATTTGTGGGAAGTTGAGGGTCGACACCGTTTCTACAGAACCGTTTCTACAGAGCATCGTTTCTACAGAGTTCGTTTCTACAGAGATCGTTTCTACAGAAGATATTGTCAACAAAGATCGTTTCTACAGAATTAGTATATGCTCGTTTCTACAGAAATCCAGCTGAAAAGTCGTTTCTACAGACCAATTATTTAAGGATGCTCGTTTCTACAGAATTAAATACGAAAGCTCGTTTCTACAGAATTCGTTTCTACAGAATTCGGACCTGCAGCTCGTTTCTACAGAATTCGGTTCTAAAAGTTCGTTTCTACAGAATTCGGTCCTAAAAGTTCATTTCTACAGAATTCGGTTCTGAAAGTTCGTTTCTACAGAATTCGGTTCTGAAAGTTCGTTTCTTACGGGTCTGGGAGATCGTTTCTACAGAATTCGGTCCTAAAAGTTCATTTCTACAGAATTCGATTATGGAAGTTCGTTTCTACAGAATTCGGTTCTGAAAGTTCGTTTCTACAGAATTCGGCCCTAAAAGTTCGTTTCTACAGAATTCGTTTCTACAGAATTCGGCCCTAAAAGTTCGTTTCTACAGAATTCGGTTCTGAAAGTTCGTTTCTACAGAATTCGGGTCTGGGAGATCGTTTCTACAGAATTCGGTCCTAAAAGTTCGTTTCTACAGAATTCAGTTCTGTATCTACGCCTTGATTTCTAACACCCTATCGCGCCATAGTTTCTGGTGTTAGTTCCTGGACCTCGGTTTCCAGGTCATGCGTCCAGGTGTACCGCCATAGTTCTGGGTGTCCAGGTCTATCGCGCCATAATTCCTGGTGTCCAGATCCATCGCGTCATAGTTCCTGGCGTCCAGGTCTACCGCACCATAGTCCTGGGTGTCCAAGTCTATCGCGCCATAGTTCCTGGTGTCCAGATCCATCGCGTCATAGTTCCTGGCGTCCAGGTCTACCGCGCCATAGTTCCTGGCGTCCAGGTATACCGCGCCATAGTTTCTAGCGTCCAGGTCTATCGCGCCATATTTCTTGGTGTCCAGATCCATCGCGCCATAGTTTCCGATCTCCAGGTCTACCGCTAAGGTTACAAAAAGTCGGGCCACCCATTCCTAGGAAAAGTGAGTGTTCCAAGAAGGTTTGGAAAAGGTCGGAACTGCCACTGAAGGTTAGAAAAAGTTAGGCCAGCCATTCCCAGGAAAAGTGGCGAAGCCCCGTAGTGTACATAGATACAAAAAAAAAAATGAAGTTTACGTTCAAGTCTATATATCGACGGGTCCTAAGGAAATAGACGTAACTCAGCGGACAGTCTAGAACGGACGTAACTCGCTGGGCCGGCTAGAACGGACGTAACTCGCCGTGCAGGATAGAACAGACGGATAAATATAGGTTTAAAGCACGTTTAGAGGTTATGTCTATGGTCTGCCCATTGCTCCACCGATATCCGTGGCGTAACCCTTGCGGCCGCAACTCGAACTAATTTTTGAGCCATCAAGCGAACCACCCCCACCACTGAAATTTAGGTGTCGTTTCAAGACCTGTATACCGGGTGTCCCATTTCAATCTTACACCTGATTTATCTCGGAAAGTACTGCTCGGATCGAGTAATAAGTAATATTAAACTTTTAGGATTTGGAGGGGGACGTTCAAAAATAATTTTTGTTATTTTTTCTAATAACAAATGGTGGCGTAAAAATGGAAAACATTTTTTTTTAAATGGGAACATGACTTGTTTTGTTCAACAAAAAATCTGTTAGGTCAAAACTAACAACTTTTGTAGGAAACATTTTTCAATTGTTATTAACAATTGTCCATATTTAGCGCGTGCGTGCGTGCCAAACATGTACAATTGTTGATAACAATTGAAAAATGTTTTCTACAGAAGATGTTAGTTTTGACCTAACAAATTTTTTGTTGAAAATATAATAATATGTCTTGGAAATATAATAGGAAATATAATAAGTCTTGTTCCCATTTAGAAAAACATGGTGTCGTGAAAATGACGCACATGTTTCTTTTTCAATGGGATCATGACTTATTTTCAACAAAAAATTTGTTAGGTCAAAACTAACATCTTCTGTAGAAAACATTTTTCAATTGTTATTAACAATTGTACATGTTTGGCACGCACGCACGCATGCACGCATGCATGTATGCATACATGCACACACACACACTAACACGCCAAATATGGACAATTGTTAATAACAATTGAAAAATGTTTCCTACAAAAGTTGTTAGTTTTGACCTAATACATTTTTTTTTGAACAAAACAAGTCGTGTTCCCATTTTAAAAAAAACATGTTTTCCATTTTTACGCCACCATTTGTTATTAGAAAAAATTGAAAACATTATTTTTGAACGTCCCCCTCCGAATCCTAAAAGTTTAATATTACTTATTAGTCGATCCGAACAGTACTTCCCGAGATAAATCAGGTGTAAGATTAAAATGGGACACCCGGTATAAGACCGTGGTCAAACTGCACATAGCCCATAAGACCGTGCCCGAGAACCACTGGCTGTCTACGTTCACGCCGCCCCATATCACTCGGTGAAAAAGGGTGATAGAGGTATTTGGACCAATCAGAGCGCATCTTTAAACGGAAATTCGGCTCTTTCACCCGTGATACGCGTGAAAGGATTTCCAGAATACGGCCCCTGCCAAACCGAGTGGCCCGCATCGTTTACTCACTGTATACGCGCTGTATATTGGCTACACAACTAATCTTTTCTACGCAGGTGCCCTAGGTACATTCTATTTGATAATAAATTTGATGTTTGTGTGACTCTATCGTTCGTCTCTTTACATTATGATGGTGATGATATCGGACTATGCGAACCAATTTCATTCGTTATGCCTCTAACTGGGGAACGGCACTCAATTCGAGTGCATTCAGACCACAGAAAGGCCGAAAAAAACTGATTAACAGTTTTTTATTAAAAATATTTCGAGTAGAATTTTTACTCGAAAGATTTTTAATAAAAAACTGTTAATCAGTTTTTTTCGGCCTTTCTCTGGTCTGAATGCACTCGAATTGAGTGCCGTTCCTCAGTTAGAGGCATAACGAATGAAATTGGTTCGCATAGTCCGATATCATCACCATCATAATGTAAAGAGACGAACGATAGAGTCACACAAACAAATACACTCGACACTGGGACGAGGTAGTGTCTCTAATATATATAGTCAATCACAACATCTCTTTCGAGTAAAGATTCTCCTAGCCCCTCGGTGGTGAAATTGGACAAGGCGCCGCAGTACAGATGCGGAGGTCCCGGTTCGAATCCGGGCCGGGGGAATTTTTACTTGAAAGATTTTTAATATAAAACTGTTAATCAGTTTTTTTCGGCCTTTCTGTGGTCTGAATGCACTCGAATTGAGTGCCGTTCCTCACTTAGAGGCATAACGAATGAAATTGGTTCGCATAGTCCGATATCATCACCATCATAATAAATTTGATCCTTGCGATCTCTTTATCAATGCCATCGGGCTTTGTGATGGAATAATTACTTCTGTGAACTTTATTCGAATTATTCTGTCAAGTACTTTATCCAGGTTGAATAATTTGCTCTTTATGATCCGTCGGTTTGTTAATTCAACGTAGCTTGAAATTGACAGTCGTTCAATCAGGGCAATTTTACTGCGTGTCTTTACGTTAACAATGATTGAGTGGATAATTTTCGATTATCCTTCATAGAAACTGCATTCTTCTAGGGTACCAATACAACTATACAACTGATCGGAAGACATTCGTTTTGTTGACTTTACTGCAGAGGAACGCGAAGCTTTCGTAACAGTTATTGTCACTTTTTCATTCATCAACAGATCTCGAGCTTCGTTGACTTGAATAATTGGGAAAAGTGAATCATTAACGTCGGATTATTTGATTTAGTGTTCTCAAATATAAATAATATATGCCTTTCCAATCTAAAACCCATACTTCACCTGTACATCAGGGTGAACAGATCGGACGAAATCATCGAATCGGTTCCCCCACTCGATCTGATTATGAATATGCTTGATTTCAACGCGATCAAATTTGTTCCACAAGCTTTCACCAGACTTGGATCAAATGAGACAGGCAGAAATAATCGTCGATGGGTCGTCCATGTATTATTGTGTTATTGACGCGTAAGCAAAGTTATGTGGATAATATTTCGTGGCATTACATAAAAGCCAAAATTTCGACCCTGAATGTATTATATTTTAAGAGAATTTCCTGATTAATGTAAAAAGTTTTCTGCGCTACCTTCGCTAGAAACCCAATCATTCTAGAGTTTTCCACGCACCAATGCTTGAAAAACTCCACGACAATAATCTCGTTTTTACAATCATAGGGCAGAAATAATATATGTGCAGCTGCATGGGCGCATGCAGGGCCTTCCTGACGAGTGCCTTCGCCCTTCGGCTCCTGCGGTACTTTACACGTCAAAAATTTTTTGCGCTCTAGTCATACAAATAACCACGATAATTAAGTCTACCACTGCCCAGCAAACACAGATTGCAGGGCCATTACTGGTTAGGTGGAGGAACGCCGATACTAAAGGTGCCGAACCGCTGCCGGAAGATTTGTGATGGCCCAGCACCATAGTGTCACAGTGGCCGACAGCCGGGCCACTGAAGGCAATACCGGTACTGTTGTACTGAACCAGTGATGGCTATGTGACAAATTTGTGCAATCGATTTCGTCTTACCTTCACCGCACCGCAAGAATAACGGTTGCAGTAGCCTGTCAAATTATCGGTATTTAACCAGCACCGGAGTTGGTAAGGCTGCTGTTATCGAACCGTTATCATAGAGTTACGGAAATACGGTACTGCGCCATCACCAATTTTGTGCATGATAAGAATTATCGAATTATTCACATAACCTCAATTTTTCATAATTTTTCAATTTGCCTTCTAGCTTTGTCAACTGAATAGTTTCCTGGACAGTTTTCCTGATATCTCTGTAGACTTGCCACCTTGACTTTTTTTTGAAGGGATATTTACTGTTTTAAGCCATCTTGGCTCGCAACAGGTAAAAATGAACCTCGGTAACACGAAGACTATCTCCGTGCTCGGTAAGCAGACAATTTACCTGAAAGTCGAATCATAACCTCAAAATTCTCTT
This sequence comes from Euura lappo, assembly GCA_018257835.1. NCBI lineage: Eukaryota > Metazoa > Arthropoda > Insecta > Hymenoptera > Tenthredinidae > Euura > Euura lappo. The sequence goes on from JAEUYN010001134.1 coordinate 155,042, forward strand.
ATCCTTTATCTCTCAGAATGCTTATCATTGAATTTAAGGTTGATTCCGAGCAAATGTAGTTTAACTGAATACTTTGAGTTACCCGTGGACGGCATCTCTTCCATTCCCGCTCCTTGAATGCACTAAGTAATTATATTATTCACGTAGGAAGACGCGCCAAGACGCGTGCGAACTGCGTCATCAAAATACAGGCGTGCATATGTTGTTGATACGGGTGAAGTGACGGCAACTCGGTTGTGGCAAGTTGCAAAATGCCCTGCAGGAAACCAGTACTTGGTCACCGACATCGTCCCGTCAATGGTTGGATACCGGACAAATTTTACCGAAATACCACTATCTCACATGTAGTGGCGTAGCAAAGGCTTGCCTATACCATCACATTGCCAGCACTGCCAGTGCTGGGCCATTATGATTTCGGCAGTTCTGTGTTTGCTGGGTGTTTTCCAGCTTTAAATATGTACAATAGGGTGGCAATATTTCGACCTCAATTTTTCGATTTCAAGTCTCACCCCAAAAAATGATAGTTTTTACCGAGAAAACAAACGCCTCCAAAAATAAACGTAATTGGAAAATTTTTAGAGGTCGCTCAAGGGGGTCGAAAAATCGAGCTTTTACCTGAAAACCGGTTTTTCAACTTTTTTATTCCAGGCCTCTCACCCTCTCAATGTCTTCATTCTCCAAATTCATGAAGGTGTTCTAAATTTCACTGAAAAATATTGATGTTTAGAGGTCGCTCAATACCTCCAAACAAAATTACGAAGGGCTATTCACTCGGAATCTGAAGAAAATCTGTATTACCATCTCCGGCGAGTTTTGACGGAATCCAACGAAGTTTGTCGGAATCGCTGTGATCCGGCAAGGACCGCTGTGTTCCGGCGGCGATCGCTGGGAATCGATGCGTTCCCGCGGAAATCGCTAAGGATCGCTTGATATTATGAAATGTGAACTGCTCTGAATTTCGAATTTTCGGTCTATTTAGATTTACTGACTTCTGACGATCTCTAGCGATCTTGCGTCGATTTTCGCTGATATAGTTACGTTTTGTGATGGAATCTCTTGGTGATTCCTCGAGTGAATAGCCCCTCGCAAAATTATTTTGCCCAAATATGAAAGATTTTTTTTTTAATAACTCCGACTCTCACCCTCTACATTCACTCATACCTACTTTACATCTCTCAAAGCACACCAAATTTCAATGCAATCGATTCACATTTAGGGGTCGCTCAATCAATCTGAAAGAAATTTCTCGGATTTTGAATAATTTTAAAAGGTATAATATTTGATTCTTTAATATTATATTTGGACTATTATTATTAGATTATCATTGCAAACCTTCATTAATTAACTTATGTGGATCCAAAAATAATTAATAAACCGTTGATCATCAATGTTTCATTGTTAAATAGTAGCTGTGGTTGAAAATTATTCAAAATCCGAGAAATTTCTTTCAGATTGATTGAGCGACCCCTAAATGTGAATCGATTCCATTGAAATTTGGTGTGCTTTGAGATATGTCAAGTATGAGTGAATGTAGATGGTGAGAGTCGAAGTTAAAAAAAAAAAATCTTTGACATTTGGGCAAAATAATTTTGTTTGGAGGTATTGAGCTACCTCTAAACATCAATATTTTTCAGTGAAATTTGGCACACCTTCATGAATTTGGAGAATGAAGACATTGAGAGGGTGACAGGCCCGGAATAAAAAAGTTGAAAGTTACCGGTTTTCTGGTAAAAGCTCGATTTTTCGACCCCCCCCCCCACACGGAACACTTAGTTGATTTAACGTATGAAATACGTTTTAACGTCTGTCTACGTATACAGCTAAAATGATACGTATACTATATGTGTACGCGATGTATACAATCAAGACGTATTTTCTATACGAAGTATATACGTATAACAATTGTATTATTCGCGTCAATGCCAAAGCCGTTTTTTACGTACTGCATGTACGTATAAATTACATTCATATTGCGTATAGTATTATGAGAATCATAAAACTTTTATTATATGTACCATCAACGTATATAATTGGTGATTATTTGGATGTTTTGAAAAACCCAGCCTATACGCATTATGTACGTATCTTTCACGTCACGCAAAACAACGCTTTTTAAATGTTTACTGTACATACGGAAGATGTATCACTTAGGTTGCCGAATAAGATCTTCAAGACACCTTCGATTTACGTACGATATATGTCGAGTAAAAGTGAGATCTTCGTATTGATAACAACGTAGGCGACACGAAAGGTATGTTTCGCATACGTATCGCATTGTGACATTAACGACGTATAAATTTTCTTGATCCTAACGTTTAATATACGTGGATGCGACATATTTTTACAGTAAGCCGAAATGCACCTAGCTACCGCTTTTCTGCCATACGTACGTTAGACGTACAGCAGATGTGTGTATCTCGGCGTTGGGCACAACCGAAGTAATACGAAAGACTTACGTACAGCACACGGTTTGTAGACCCACCCGAATGCGACGATTCGTATACGTGAATCAGACGTAATAAGTCAGTAGGCTGAATCTCACTTATAGCTACTTCTTTCCGGCATACGTATATTAGACGTACAGCAGATGTGTTTATCTTGGCGTCGGGCACAACCGAAGGAATATGTGAGCCATACGTAGAACAGGACACAGTTTGCAGTCTCGCCTAATTTCGACGATTCGTATACGTAAACCAGACCTATTAGTTTAGTGGGCCAAATGCAAATTTTCACCGTGTTTTCGTTCTACGTACGATATACGTACGGCAGATGTGTGTATCTTGACGTTTGGCACAACCAAAGTGATACGATAGACATACGTACAGCACACGCTCTGCAGAATCGCCTGATTTCTACGTTTCGTATACGTAAATCAGACGTATTAATACAGTATGCTGAACGCACCAAGCTACCTCTTTTCCGTCACACGTATGTTATACGTACAGCATACTACAGGACACGGTTTGCAGACTCGCCTGATTTCGACGTTTCATATACGTAAACCAGACCTATTAGTTTAGTGGGCCACAGGAAATTTTTCGCCAGGTTTCCGGTATACGTACAATATACGTACACCAGACGTTCTCAGCACATTTGACAGCTTCAACGATATTCTTTCACTATTGAGCGATCGAGTGTAGTCAGAAATAGATTCTTACAGAGATTAGTGAACTTACATTACTGAAGAATGTATCATTGTCCCTGATAAAATCATGTGTAGAAACGCTGCATGGTTGGACAAGCGGCAGCTTAGCGTAGTGGTTAGGGCGTGCGACTAGTAATACGAAGAGTCGCGAGCGTACTCGGTTCGAACCCCGGCTAGGTCTTAGAAAAGCGAAAAATTCAAGCGATCGCAGAATGCGTTTTAATTGACAAGCGTGCTCAACTATAAATAAAAATAACCTAAAATATCAAAAATATCCAATAATAAGTTAAATACAACTTATTACATAATATATTTTTTTTCAATTCCTTATACGTATCTCACACGTTCTCTATACGTATAAATATTCTACCCATGTGTGTTCTCTATACAAAAAAAGCGTAATATGCTATGCATATATATACGTTTGATTTACGTATCCCTGCTAAAAATGTCTTATAGAAACGTATTAAAAAAAACATCTATCGGTTCTTTGGTGCTTTCTGTCACCGCATTTTCGGTAGCAGCTACCGTTATGGCGGTATTGATATTTATACCTCATCGCCAGATACAAATTCAATCAATTATCTGTGGTCATTCCTTACAACAATGCTATGCGTTCCGACGACTGTACTTCACATTCAGGTAGTTTAGTTTTCTATGGGAATGAATCGTCCCATTTGATCTATCTTTGATCAGAATGAATAAATAATTCGCACTTATTTTTCTATCCGATTGTAACCGCAACTGCTATTGGCTACACATGGTCGTGCGTTTCTATTCGTTCCTTACCGTAACTGCGAACCAGTTCTATACAACCCTATAAGCAATTGGTAGTCTCTATCCGTTCGCTACAGCGATTGCTCTGCAGTATCTACACGAACCTATTGGCTGTATCCACGTATCTTTCTATCAGTTCCTTGCTGCAACTGCGCTCCAGTTCTATAAGATCCTATGAGCAATCGGTAGCCTCTATCCATTTGTTACCATGATTGCTCTGCAGTCTCTATACGATCCTATAGGCTATACGTGCATACGTTTCTATCCGTTCTTTACGGTATAACTGCGCACCAGTTCTATATGATCCTATAAACAATTGGTAGCCTCTATCCGTCCGTTACCGGGATTGCTCTGCAGTATCTAGAGGATCCTATTGGTTACATGCGTGTACGTTTCTATCAGTTCCTTACTGTAACTGCGCTTAAGTTATATTACCTAGATCCTACACATGAAAAACATTTGGAAATTCTACTCCAGATGCAATAAATTTTAAAGAAAAAAAAATAAATTCGATCTAAGACGCTAAACCACCTACACTTGACCACATTTGAACCCTAGAACGCAGTTTTTTATTCCGAAAAACTTCTAATTATTTTGACCTAACCGGGATTCGATCCGGGACCTATCGCTCGTTCGCATTACTAGTCGCACGCCCTACCTACTACGCCAAACTACCTATTGGAAATGGTTACAACTTTCACCTATTTATATTAAGAGTCCGGATATAAGTGTTGACAAATTTCTTCTTCCCGTATGTAAAAAATTAGTAGCTGCTATCCGTTGCCCACCGCGATTGCTGTGTAATGGCTATACGATTCTGTTCACTTTATCCGCATATATTTCTATGAGTTTCTTGCTGCAACTGGGCTCCAGTTGTATGAGATCCTATGAGCAATTGGTAGCCGCTATTCGTTGCCTACCGCGATTGCTCTGCAGTATCTATACGATTCTGTGCACTTTATCCTCATATATTTCTATGAGTTCCTTGCTGCACCTGTGCTCCAGTTCTTTCAGATCCTATGAGCAATTGGTAGCTGCTATCCGTTACTTACCGCGATTGCTCTGCAATGTTTATACGATTCTGTTTACTTTATCCACATATCTTTCTATCAGTTTCTTGCTGCAACTGCGCTCCAGTTCTATGAGATCCCATGAGCAATTGGTAGCCGCTATTCGTTGCCTACGGCGATTGCTCTGCAGTATCTATACGATTCTGTGCACTTTATCCTCATATATTTCTATGAGTTCCTTGCTGCAGCTGTGCTCCAGTTCTATCAGATCCTATGAGCAATTGGTAGCTGCTATCCGTTACTTACCGCGATTGCTCTGCAATGTTTATACGATTCTGTTTACTTTATCCACATATCTTTCTATCAGTTTCTTGCTGCAACTGCGCTCCAGTTCTATGAGATCCCATGAGCAATTGGTAGCCGCTATTCGTTGCCTACCGCGATTGCTCTGCAGTATCTATACGATTCTGTGCACTTTATTCTCATATATTTCTATGAGTTCCTTGCTGCACCTGTGCTCCAGTTCTATCAGATCCTATGAGCAAATGGTGGCCGCTATTCGTTGCCTATACCGCGATTGCTCTGCAATGTTTTGACGTTTCTTTAGTACAGATATTGCATACAGGATGCCGGTAGAAAAATCAATTCTGAGAAGGTGGGGCAAAACCGTGATATGGGGCAAGACCGCCCACCTAAAAAATATTGAACGATGAGCAAAGCTTAGAATTTGTTTCCTTTTTCGCACGAGATAGACACAGTTCACGTCACATGGGATCTCTCATAGATTCTCATACAAACATGATCGGTGAAAAACGGATAAGAACGTATCGCAGCGTTACGTACGTTTAGATTATTACGGCTGGAGACGGATACAGTTCACGTCACACAGGATCTCACAGATTCTCATACATTCTCATACATTCTCATACAAACATGATCGGTGAAAAACGGATAAGAACGTATAGCAGCGTTACGTACGTTTAGGTCACATCTCACAGATTCTCATAGATTCTCATACAAACATGATCGGTGGAAAACGGATAAGAACGTATCGCAGCGTTACGTACGTTCAGATTATTACGGCTGGAGACGGATACAGTTCACGTCACACAGGATCTCACAGATTCTCATACATTCTCATACATTCTCATGCAAACATGATCGGTGAAAAACGGATGAGAACGTATAGCAGCATTACTTACGTACGTTTAGGTTATTACGGCTGGAGACGGATACAGTTCACGTCACATAGGATCTCACAGATTCTCATAGATTCGCATAGATTCTCATACAAACATGATTGGTGGAAAACGGATAAGAACGTATCGCAGCGTTACGTACGTTTAGATTATTACGGCTAGAGACGGATACAGTCCACGTCACACAGGATCTCACAGATTCTCATACATTTTCATACATTCTCATGCAAACATGATCGGTGAAAAACGGATGAGAACGTATAGCAGCGTTACTTACGTACGTTTAGGTTATTACGGCTGGAGACGGATACAGTTCACGACACATAGGATCTCACAGATTCTCATAGATTCGCATAGATTCTCATATACAAACATGATCGGTGGAAAACGGATAAGAACGTATCGCAGCGTTACGTACGTTTAGATTATTACGGCTAGAGACGGATACAGTCCACGTCACACAGGATCTCACAGATTCTCATACATTTTCATAAATTCTCATGCAAACATGATCGGTGAAAAACGGATGAGAACGTATAGCAGCGTTACTTACGTACGTTTAGGTTATTACGGCTGGAGACGGATACAGTTCACGACACATAGGATCTCACAGATTCTCGTATAAGCATGATCGGTGAAAAACGGATAAGAACGTATAGCAGCGTAAGAGACTGATATAGTTCACGTCACGTAGGATCTCATAGAATCTTATAGAATCATAATCGGCGAGAATCAAATAAGAACGTATAGCAGTGTCGCGCACGTTCGAAACATTGCGCTAAGAGACGGATACAGTGTGTACATAATAAGAACTCATAGAAACCGATACATCCGAAATCAATGAAAAATGTAGGCCGCAAACGATACTATTGCACACATTCAATCTACCATGTATAGTCGTCCAAAGTACAGCAGGAAACAAATAAAGTTCCGACCTCATAAGATCTTTCAGATTCTGATAAAATTATCATCGGTGAGAAACGGAAAAGAACTTATTGCTCTCAGTCACACATCAAGTCTACTACATTTGCCCGACGGAAATACGATTAAAGACTTATTCATTTCAAACTTTATAGGATCTCTTTCGAACACAGATTCGTAATTTATCTCAGTCTCCTACCAATGCTTGGTGGGTAAACGGTAAAAAACAGATACCGTGTGTTCGTATTAATATCACAACGAACGCGTAATTTTGTAATATGCGAATGTCGAGTAGAAGCTTACATCAGAATTGAACGAATATATTACGGTAGTTTCAGCAAATATTGGTATGCGGATGTTCAGCTAAAATCTCGCACCTATGAAATAAATAGAAACTCCAAGAAAACGAATTATTTTCTGATCTGAAATTTGTAATAGGATCATATGATTGCGGAAATGTACAAAATATGTTATAGTAACTCATTGTTTTTTTATCAGGAAAGTCATGTAGAGAACAAGATCAATAGAAACTGATAGAATGTTATAGGTGTTCTATCTGAGCATAATTTGAGTACAGATAGGCCGTATAGAATCCTATGGAGTCTCATAGCAATCCTTTATGTTCGTATGCTTTTCTATAAGACATTTTTAGCAGGGATAGTACACGTATTGGAAATCATGAAGAGTACGAAAGACATACGTATCGCATCAGTATATTAGACGTAAATCGACGTACAGCGCAGGGAAAACTACGTAATATATACGTTTCGATATACGTCTTACAGTGGTTCCTTGTACCTCTAAAATACATATTCTATACATCTTAGCGGACGTTTCGTATTCGTTCCTTACACGGATTTTAGCCGGTCATTTAGCCTATTTCTATCCCAAACGTAAACCTCCAACTTACGTATATCAGACATATAACGTCTAAATTATTACGTCCCATATACGTATAAAATTGGTACGTGTTCTGTGTGGGCCTTGAGCGACCTCTAAACATTTTCAAATTACGTTTATCTTTGGAGGGGTTTGTTTTCTCGGTAAAAACTATCATTCTCTGGGGTGAGACTTGAAATCGAAAAATTGAGGTCAAAATATTGCCACCCTAATGTACAATGTGCACCAGACAAATTGGCTGGAATTTTTCCTGGCTCAGTATTATTATAAATAATCTCCGGATTCAAAGGTTTTCGATCCTTTTAAAAAATCGCATTGAGAATCCGAATAGCTCTACATTGACCGTGACCGTACACGATGTTTCCCAAGTCTTCGCGAAATTTTCATGAAGATTTGTAACGCTGATCTGGCTTTTCTGTCAAATTGGCTAAATTCGGTTACTTCTAAAATTATTTGATGCTTATCAAAATGATTACTGTGTATACATATCAATAGCATCTTGCAAAAGACGGTCTCTATAGCATGCGATTTTGATGCACCTGAGGATTCTAAGATTTTGAAGGTAGCCGAATGAAATATCTATTAAGATTTAAAAAAATTGTCTGGCTGATTTCATATGGTGAATCAAATCTGACTCAACCCGGCGATCTTTGTAATATCATGCATATTATGTCCGTGTTTTTTGAGTATCCTAATCTCAAATTTACAGACAACAGAACTATGACATAGTGGTTTTCACATCGCTGAGCAGATTTCGAGAAAGTATCAGAGTTTTCACCCGAAGTGTGTACATATATCGTTTGTGTGACTCTGGCGTTCGTCGCTTTACATTATGATGGTGACTATCGGACTATGCGAACCACTGATCTCTATTATACACTGGATAGCGGACTGGTTATACCCTTCCTGCCGCAAGGGCGTGAAGCAATTTGAAGCCCGGCGAGGGGTCTACGGGGGAAGGAGAAGCGCGGCGAACTGGTGCTCATTTACCGCGGGAAATTCAAGGTGCAGGGTAGAAGACTCCGATATCTCAACGAAATTCGACAGATACGATTAAAAAATTAAGGTTTTGCGGTAGAGTTGCGTCATAAAGGGATATATACGTATCAGGGATATATCTTATGTGCTGCGGGTAAGGAAAACTGGACCCTCAGTACCTTGAACTATGAGTAGTCCTGTGATAACGTAGAGGGACTGTTGGCACAACCATAGTTTTTGATTGAATGAGTTGACATTAGATTATGGAAAGTGTAACTAGATGTTTTAATAGTTATAACTATTGTCATTTTTCTGATAACTTTAGGGTATTAATGGCGTAACTACAGTGTTCATGGTATGAGTTACCCAATTTAAATCATGAGAGAAGCCTAATATTTGGGTGGTCCCAACCAGTCTTACGTTTGTGATAACGTAAGCGGACTCTTGACACAACTATTGTGCTCATGGTAAGAGTGACCACTGCAATATGGAAAGGATAACTAAATCTTCGGTACTCTCAACTACTGGCGCTGTTGTAATAACTAAATACGACTTTTAACATGACTATAGTGTTTTAGTAATTTATTTTACAATAATTATAGTTGACAGTACATTAAATTTAGGTGTTCGCTGCCAACACATCCATTTGTTGATCTTACCATCGTTACATAGTACGGCAAACCATTTTTTAGTAACCATCACCATAAAAGCGGATTGCCTGTACTATACGATTTAGACTATATGAAAATAGTACGCACAACCAAATCTTTTTTCTCAGTGCAGGTTTCGGTTTTGCCCTTACTCAGCTCAAACTACAGTGAACACATCAATGTCCCAAACACCATAGCAAAGAGCATTCAATTGCTGACAAAATGGCGCTAAGTAGGACTCTTTAGCATACCTATATAGAAAAAAAGTATGAGCCTGTAAAAAAGAATCGGAAAAGTCTTACAACTGACCCCAACCCTAGCGTCAGTTGTAACGCAAGATTTTTTCACAACATTAGATTATTTATCGGGATTTTGATGATTAGTATCACACATTCCCATAAGGAATACGTGTTTCAGGAACTAAAAAATATAAAAACAACTTTTCATCAACTCTTGATGGCCGAATATTCTCGTTTGGATAAAATCTTATAAATATAATGATATTTTCACATTATTATTATTATTATTTCATAACATAAACTACGATAATGTCCGAATGAAAGAAGGAGGAGGAATGTCGTTAGCTGTAATCATCCGCCACCAAATGGTTGCAATGTCCCCGGACGAACTGTTACAACTGACCCCAGACGGGTTTTTTTCACTTCAAGTCAAAATTTCATTCATTCTCTCGAATCTATCAACTCAAAATACTGTGCATACTGACACAGAATTGGCCAAGGAAACATATGACAAACAGAAAAATTGAATATTTATTATAGAAGTCTAATTATCGATGTTCAACTAAGATTGTGAGAACTTACTTTGGGCCCGAAAATAATAATGGGCCCCGCTACCCACTTCCGCTTTGCACGGAGAACCGCCAGCTACTAATGTACTAGTTCGGACCACTTGCACAGATTATCAGGCGGCGGTATATAAATGTCCTACCCTTAGTTTTCGAGATATTAACAATGTTACAACGGTACCCTGTTACAAGCGTACCCAGTCTACCCTACAGATTTTGCAATGGTTTGGCTTTATTCTCACGATAATACGAATAATAGAAGGAATCCACTAATTTCAACCTATACCCGAATCTCGTTTGCATCAGATATCTTTAATCGTTCCTTCTTTGATATGCAGAAGTAAGAATATGTTGTTTACTGTTAATGTCAAGTTGATATTGCTGAAGTACCATTTAGGTCGATGCAGAAATCTATTAAACTATGAAGTTTTTTCTTTGATAGTTCTCCTTTTTAGGCACTCCGTAAGTATATGAAATATACCAGGGAGAAGCCTTATGTGTTTGCCATCATACGAAATTCTGTGTTGAATACTATACAGGGTGTTGTTGACTTTTTGGTGTCGTAGGTCGTGATACTACAACTTCGTTAACGTTTCAGCCCATGGAGAGGGCCCTCCTCAGAACTATAGTTACGACAGTCGTAGACAGACCTCCTCAGAACTATAATCTACGACACCAAAAAGTCATCAACATCGTATGGATGAGATCGAAAATTCAAAAAACACAAGGTTCTAAAACTATACAGGGTGTCCCATTTTAAATTATGAACGCAAATATTTCGAAAACGGTTGACTGTATCGGAAAATATTTTAGACAAGAGTTTTAGGGTTACGAGGGGGACAGATTCTGGTGACATTGGCTTCCTTGCAAGTGGAGGCGTTGAGGTGATATGAAGGTCAAGTTTAGTTTTTTAAATGGAATCATGTATTTATTACTTGTCTATTCGATTGAGCGTTGAATTTTACGCCTCCACTTGCAAGAAAGCCAATGTAACTAGAAGCTGTCCCCCTCGTAACCCTACAACTTTTGTCTCAAATATTTTTCGATACAGTGAACCGTTTCCGAAATATTTTTAATTTATTTGAAAAAATGTGGAAAAATGATCACTTATTGCCCCGATGCTGGGGTAAAGTGATCAAACTTATGGGGTCAAGTGGAAAAATTCGTATTATGACGGATTCCTTATTCGTATTAGGATGAAAATAACGTCAAAAGATTGCCAAATCTGTACATATTGCCCTGAGTCTGATAAAGCATGTGACTGTGAAAATTGTTATACTTACTCGAATCGAAAATGTTCGAAACACGACACCGCTGTCGCGATTCAAATGTCACCCGAAGTGAGGTTAGGTTGACGCTCGGCGGCTAACAGCGCTCGTGGCGTACATGGCCACTTTTCCCTGACCATATTACCCCGCAGGTAACCCGACAACAATTTAATTGAAAAATTGATGCAAACTATGTTTAACAACAAAAGAATTGATAGTACCATTAAGTAGACGTTTCAAGGAATCGAGAAAAAAATAAACCTAGTCAAAACATGCCATTGACGGCACGATAATCCGAAATCTGAGTTGACGGAAATGATCAATCTACACGGCATGAAACTAAATTGATTGATTTAGTTCCCGAAATATTGAATATTTCATAGGGTTCAACTATTTCATTTTGTAAAGTACGTCAGCACAAACCCTCGGTGTAAATACTGCCTTCTTAGAATCGCTCAAGAAGAAATTATTCGAGATGGTCACTTTACCCCGCATGTCCACATTACCCCGGTCTCCCCTAGTTCAAAGCATAATGAATCTAACAAAGCAGCATTCATTCGCTGCAGGATGAAAATTGGTTATGTGATTTTATGAATATAATATTGGGCTTGCAGGAATTAAATATGTTGACTAGACTCGTAGATGTTATTATTCATCTCTTTCATTCGTAGGAACCAAGCTTTTTGAAAGTAATCACGTATCGGAGGTAAGAGAAATTGCAAACGACGACGGTACGAGGATTATCAAAGGCAAAGTTTTGCCACAAACTGATGTCAACAATCCCCAGTATGATGTAACAGTCGAGGTTTGTGCACAGTAAAAATGAAATACTATATTCCACGAGATCCACTCAACGATTTGTACATTTGAAATTACTTGTATTATGATATACCGATTTATTATGTGAAAGAATTAATGTGCAATCAAAATACAAAAAAAAATAATAATAATAAAATAATTACAAAGCTGTGAATGGATCTCGTAGACCTTACTGGAAAAGTTCATGTGATCAATCACATAATGTTATGACCAAAATCGGCGTAATAAAATATTTGCCGACTTGAGTCATGGAACATTATGTGATTTATCACAGGAACTCTTTCAGTAGGTAAGGGAACACATTTTGTTTCACTGTGTGCGAATAAGAATTTAAAAATATTACTATTAAATATTGAAATTGCAGGGAATGTATTATTTGTCAAAAGAACACCTTCGAGTGACTAATTATTCGAATATTCAAACATTTTTGCAGTTGCAGCATGATCGCTCAATTTCGAAGTCACATTGTGCGTGTAAAGCTGGATTATCTCGACAGGGTTGCAAGCACATCGCGGCTGTGTGTATTTTTGTTAATAACGAATGCACAATCTCAAAGCGAGAAGTACAAAAAGGGGTGTACCATAGCATCTTTATTCCCTCCGAAATTCAGTCACTTAGGTGGAAGTGTGATCCCCTGCACCATTGACGATGTAGAATCTTTGCCAGAAGAAGTTTTCAAATTGCGAAACTCGTTCACTAAATACTTAAAGACCGAAAAAGCTGTAGAAGCCAAAAGGCACATATCCAAGCAGAAAGAATTAGTAAGGAAAGAGAAACTCCAACTAACCGCCGAAAAATTGTATGATTTACAAACAGGTAGTCATACGTATCATTGTTATAAGTGTGTGATGCAAAATAGTGAAACTAAGCTAAAAAATTCAGCAAAATGGAATGTCCGGAAGAGTTGCTAAGTTCTTACCAAAAAATTGAACTGAGTAAAGACGAGTGGAGACGTCTTTGCAGTGAGTCAGAGAGCCAGTCTGGGTGTTTTCAGTGGTTTAATGAAAGATCGGTTAGAATAACATGCTCCAAAAAAGCTCACCAGGTCAAGACGAGGCAACAAAATTCTTAAGGGCATGCTGGACTCAGATTTCCATATTTAAAAAATAATGAAGCCGGATATGAACGGGGGGGTGTTTAATGGGTTCCTTAGACGATTTGTAATCAAATTGGTAGCTGCATGAACGTGTATCTCACCAAAATCGAGTAAAATAAGGCTTTTTTGTTTCGCGAAGCGTGGGGACCGTCACTTGTTTTCACTGATATCACCGACTACGCATCACAAGGGTGGAAACGAACCATTGAGCGCCCTCAGGAATATAATTCCACTCACATATATCGCAAAACTTGTTCATTTCACTCAACGATGAAGACGAAAAATTGTTTCCAAAAAAAGACTGTAATTTTTCATTTTCTGTTAATTTTTTAAAAGACTGTAAAAAATGGCGCATACGTTTTCATTTTCATTCACACCACTTTCGAGTAAATTTTTTTCAATGATAATAATAATGATTATTATTATAATAATTGTTATGATTATTATTTCGGAAATTGTAATTATAATGATAATAATAATAATAATAATAATAATAATAATAATAATAATAATAATGATAATAATAACAATGCATTATTATAATTATTATGTATGTTTATGTATGTTTATGTACGTTTATTTATTGTTCCCCTCGGGGTTACATGGTTTCCGTCTCCATAACTTCATCGAATACATTACTACTTACAATTAGACTAATTTACAAATTTTTACAACTTATACATACCTTACATTTGTTATAACTATTATAGTTATAACTATTATTCCGAATTATTTCCGTTTGAATTCCCGCTCAGCTGTCATAGCGCTGAACAAGGAACGGCGGTTCGTGAAACGCAGGACCGCGAGACGAAGGTTTGCAAGCGCTGCTCGGCCCGACTCGCAACGCGAAACGATCCAACATGGCCGCGGCCAGAAAAATTACAGTCTTTTTTTGGAAACAATTTTTCGTCTTCATCGTTGAGTGAAATGAACAAGTTTTGCGATATATGTGAGTGGAATTATATTCCTGAGAGCGCTCAATGGTTCGTTTCCACCCTTGTGATGCGTAGTCGGTGATATCAGTGAAAACAAGTGACGGTCTCCACGCTTCGCGAAACAAAAAAGCCTTATTTTACTCGATTTTGGTGAGATACACGTTCATGCAGCTACCAATTTGATTACAAATCGTCTAAGGAACCCATTAAACACCCCCCCGTTCATATCCGGCTTCATTATTTTTTAAATATGGAAATCTGAGTCCAGCATGCCCTTAAGGACTTGCCACACAAATGAAGAAAGAAAAATTTGATGGGAGAATGACCGAGGCTATGAGGCATGGAATCGAAACTGAACCAGAGGCGCGAAATTTCTTCAGCTCTTGTACCAGTATCAAAGTAAATACCACCGGATTGGTAATCAAAATAAGCCAACCGTTTTTAGGCGCCAGTCCTGACGGTGTCATTCTCGAAGAGGGTTCCCTGTTGAAAATGAAATGCCCCTTTTCATGTCAAGATGGAGTAATTGTCGATCGTGAGAGCAAAACGTCTAACGTCTCCTATCTTTACTTCAACGATGAAGGTAGAATAGACTTGAAAAAAAGCCATACATACTACACGCAGATCCAAGTGTCTATGTACATACTAAATCTAAAGATGTGCCATTTCCTAGTATACTGCCAACAGAACTACGTGCACCTAAAAATTGACAAGGATGAGGTTTTTTTAATGGAAGTAATTCCGAAGATTGAAATGTTCTATTTTCAATTTTTGTTACCTTTCTTACAATTAACATAAATTCGAATCTGTGCTTGTGCAATTAAAATTTATATCACTTCTTTTGTTGGCAAATATAGATTTTATAATTGTATTTCATTTCATTTATATTAAATTTAATAACAACAGCAATGAAAATGTTTTCTTTAGTTTTTTAGGCACGATCGTAGAAAACGGAGTGCCTTATACATTCGCCATCGCAAAAAACGTCGGATCGAGTAAAAGTTCTGGAATCATGTAGGGAGCACGTTTTGGCACCCGGGTAGTCGTTTTCGAGCATTTTCAAGAGTGGTGTATGTGACCCCCTCATTTCTTGTAAACCCGCTATCATCCAAACTGCTGAACCGATCCTGATGAAATTTGCAGAGGATACTTCTTTTACCCTGAAGATGTCAGAATTTCACTGTGTACCCGATCCGACTTCCGGTTCAGAAATGGCGTTTGCTAACTTTGTCAATTTGGAAGATACAAAAGCGAGCTTTGGAATACAGCCTCGTGATCTCGAATCAAAATTTTGAGAATTTTCGAGGATTTTTCCGGCACCTGCGTCTCAGTGTCAAATCGTTGAAGTTGCTTGTAAACCCGCTATCTGCCACACCGCTAAACCGATCCGACTTCCGGTTCAGAAATGGCGTTTGCTAACTTTGTCAATTTTGAAGATACAATAGCGAGCTTTTGAATACAGCCTCTTGATCACGAAGCAAAATTTTGAGAATTTTTGAGGATTTTTCCGGCACCTGCGTCTCAGTGTCAAATTGTTGAAGTTGCTTGTAAACCCGCTATCTGCCACACCGCTCAACCGATTCTGATGAAATTTGCAGAGGATATTTCTTTTGCCCTGAAGATGTCAGAATTTCATTGTGTATTCGATCCGACTTCCGGTTCACAAATGGCGTTTGCTAACTTTGTCAATTTTGAAGATACAATAGCGAGCTTTTGAATACAGCCTCGTGATCATGAAGCAAAATTTCGAGGATTTTTGAGGATTTTTCCGGGACCTGCGTCTGAGTGTCAAATCGTTGAAGTTGCTTGTAAACCCGCTATCTGCCACACCGCTAAACCGATTCTGATGAAATTTGCAGAGGATACTTCTTTTGCTCTGAAGATGTCAGAATTTCTTTGTGTACCCGATGCGACTTCCGGTTCAAAAATGGCGATTGCTTACTTTGTCAATTTTGAACGTACAATAGCGAGCTTTGGAATACAGCCTCCTCATCACGAATCAAAATTTTGAGAATTTTTTAGGATTTTTCAGGCACCTGCTTCTCGGTTTCAAATCATTGCAGTTGCTTGTAAACACGCTATCTGCCAAACCGCTGAGCCGATTATGATGAAATTTGTATCGGATACTGTTTTCACCCTGCAGATGTCAAAATTGTCTTGTGTACCCGATGCGACTTCCGGTTCAAAAATGGCGATTGCTAACTTTGTCAATTTTTAACATACAACAGCGAGCTTTGGAATACAGCCTCCTGATCACGAATAAAAATTTTGAGAATTTTCGATAATTTTTCCGGCACCTGCGTCTCGATGTCAAATCGTTGAAGTTGCTTGTCAACACGCTATCAGCCAGACCGCTGAACCGATTTTGATGAAATTGTCTATTGGCTTCGAATCAAAATTTTGAAATTCTTGGGGGATTTTGAACACTATTACAAAACAAACTAGCACTGTACGATCGTGCCTTACGCAAAAAAGCGATGAGCTTTTTGGCTAAAACGGGCTAGTTAGAAAATACGTTTTATAATTCATAGCGTGTATTAATATTTTATATGATTAACCATTCATGATTATTATTGCTACACATATAAATACATACATATAGTTTATTGTAGAAACATGTTTTCAGTTACAGTCAATACAGTCTATAAAATCCTTCTTTTTTACATTCGACCTCGCCGAAATTATGTTGTGTACATTTTCATATGAAAGGTCATTAAAAAATTTAATTTTTAAAGGGACTGGGGGTTATTAAATAACTCTTAAGTCCGCTTCTTTTATATTAAAGTATAATTCCAATACTATTAACGAGTTTTATATTATTACACATAAGCGGCGTGCGAACTGTTAGCCCAGCAGGCTCTACGCGACTAGAAGGGGGAACTCTCGCTAGGCGGTTGACGGTTCAGAATTCCGAACCGGCGACTGCACGGAAAATATTATGTATGTACGCTACATTTTTTTTAGTCCTCATCTTCTCTACAATTAGGCTCCCTTATCAATGCAGGTTGACTATTAGCAATTACACAGCACATGTGCATCACAGAATCTATGTAAGGCAATAATTCAATTTCAATATGTTGTAAGATTTTAGATAATTTGATCTGCTGTATAGCTCGTTCGACGTGTATTCTCACTGAGGCTATGCCATATCCCACATCAACCTCGGCATCGGTAAATTGTGAATTAAACGCAAACGGTGGAATAACAAGCGTTGCATTGCGTTTTCCTAGCTCCGATTTGATCTGGGGAAAGCCCTTGTCTGCCAAAACTTGGTCGCCAGCTTCAATCAAATTAAGAAAACCACAGTCATTTGTGATAAAGCTATCAGTAGCTCTTCCTCCATAGCCTTTTGATATTTTACATATATACCCATCAGGAGTAATGACTATCAAAAATGTAACTGTAAATCTTTCTTTATAATTCGAGTACATTAGAACTCTTTGTTCTACAGTTGCCGGTGTGTCCGTAGGTATTTCAGTACAATCTATTATGCATCTACAATTCGGGTATTTGTAAAATGATGACGGGAGATTTTTTTTTTAACACTTCCTTTAGATGGCCAAAAGATCCACGTTTTAGTTTTAAACGTCAACGTTTCTAGGATCTCGTAGAAAATCCTCGATACCGTAGTACTATGAACATGGAAAATATCTGCCGACGCGCAAAAAGATATACCCAATTTGAATTTCATTAGAAAACTCAACAATCTATCTTCCTCGTTTAGTGACGTATAAAACGCTGGCTGCCCGTGCTTACCTACAATTCTATCGAATTTAACAGAACGTTGAAGAAGCTGTTACTGACACCAGCTAATTGTCGCATCATTTTATCCGATTTAATGTCAGAGTAAAGCCTGTAAAGCCTGGACGCATTTCTACTTCTGGTCCACACCGTTGATCTTTCTTTAGAGGAATATTCAATTTTTCCGCTTTTTGTGGCTCCAGAATACATATTTCCATTTGAGATGAGGCATCATTTCCTTCTTGCCAACAAAAAAGAATATCTTTTTTATTTGTGGACGTGTCTACCCATACGTCAGTTTGACATCCATAACACGCTGTTGTTTCCTCATTGTTGATAGGACAATTTGCGATTTCATCAGATCCTGTAATATATTCATTTTTCAATTTCAAACCTTCCAAGTCCTTTACCAATTCGTTTACCTGTTTCAAAATCGTTGTTTCCCTTATCATCTGAGGTTCTTTTGGCCGAAAGCTTTCTTCTCTTCAACAATCGCTCAAATCTATCCAGAGTAGGAGTCTTCTTTGGACGATCAGTGGGGAAAATCGCTGGAACATACGCAGGACTTTCGGTCAACTCCGATTTTTTACCGCCAACCAAATGAGCACTACACACACGTGAATCTTTGGTGGGTTTCCAGAGTTTTCATCGTCCTTCCTGCTGTGTGAAAGAGATTTATGATTTTCGACGTAATTCAAGAACAAATAAACGAATAAAACGTACATATTCGTGTGCATACTACCAGTTCGTGTTAAACGTATTCACTTGGGTAGTTACCTTTTTTTCACAGCGTGTATCCATTGAAGCCTACGCTCCACTTCCCAGCTTTTACCGGGAAACCGATATAACTGAATATCCGGGTTTCTATTCTTTGAACTTGAACAGCCAAACACACTGCACACTTTTTTGAGTGACAAAAATCAGTCGAACTCGACATCGCGTTCGTCACTTAGTCTTATGGCGCCCGTACGCTAACCTCAGCTGATCGTACCTCGCGGCTGCCGGGCTTGGCCGACAGGGCGCAGCACCGGAGCCGTGCAGCTAGCGTATGAAACTCCTATCCGGAGCTATATCTTCTCAACCGCAGGACCCAACTGCGTCGTCAAGCACTCATTTGTCAGCTAGTGAGAAGCTCTATCAGCACAGAGCGAAAAACCCCGAACTTTCAACATCCACAATAGGTATTTCTGGATTTTTGTCATATTTCATGTCCGTCCGAAGCCGAAGGCTCGCCGAGTCTCCCCGAACGCGAGGGCAGCAAACTACACCGAGGTAGCGAAAACCTAGCTCCCGTGGTTCACACGATATTTTTTTTTACACATGTACGGAAAGACCGATTCCACCTGTAGCGAATATGAATAGTAAATTAAGGACGAAGTATCAAATCGAGCTCCGCGGCAGTGTGGCCGTAACCTAATCAAAATATTGTGAAAACCGATTTTCGACGTCCCACTGTGCGTGACGGAGGGTCCGGGGCGGAGCCCCGGCGGGGACCAGGGGCGGAGCCCCGGTGGGGGGGTTCGGGGCGAAGCCCCCGACTCAAAATAGAAACAAAAATTTCATTTTTAAAAACTAAGAATGCGTTATAATGTTGTAATAAACAAAAAACACATTATACTCGTAACTTTATTAGGAACTTTGTCTTATTAGAATATTATAATAATTTTTTTGTACCGATTTTGTTCATAATATAATGATAATACAATAGTTTTTTTTTCATAGTATTCATAATAATGAGAATATAGATAATAATCTTTTTATATTATTGCTTTTTTCATATTCTGCATAGTAAAAGTAATCTATAATCTACAGTGCATGACTCGCGCCATCCGCGCCATCCATCTTGTACCATATCTAATATCTTATACCTATATATGTTATATCTTATTTACCATCCTTTTTATGGGGCCTAGTTTTTGGTTGCTTTTTTTTTGTTCCATGACTTAACTTCTTTTCACAGCTATGTATCCCAGAAAGATTTTCAAGACTATCATAGGAACTTGTATGATAGGGTATTGCATCTTCTAACAATTTAGTTTTTCTTTCCTTCAAATGTGAATGACTCGATAGATCCTATATTGAAATGGTAATGGATTTGGGTCGTCGAATTTTCAGCAGGCACGTCAGCGTTTTCTTTGCCCTTCTCACAGACAAAGCGTTTTGAATTCAATAAGGATTCAATGCTTTCTGGCACTTTGTTCTTCATTTTCATTGGTGATAGAATCTTGGACTCAGGAACATTCGTAGCCGCTGGTTTAGGGTTTATAAAGTCCGTAAGTTGATTCGATCTCTTTCTCTTGTTGTTTATTGAATCATCTATATATCCTTCGGCAACGCGGTCTGACTTCCAGCCACCATGTCGTTTTATTGCTATCATGTCAGCACCAGCGTCCGCAAGTAATGTTGCAGACGTACGCCGAAAACTATGACCAGTATAGCTTTCGGCCTCCGGCAACTTCAGATACCCAGCAATTTCAGCTGGCATACCACTTAGTTTGTTTTTCCCAATTGGTTGTTGAGTGCACTTTCCAGCATTGTATTTTATGAAGAATCGATCGGTCGAGGAGTTTTGCGGTCGCAAGTCCATATACTTTTTCACAATGACGTAATATTCTCCGTCAATCACAAAACTCCTTGGCAAATGGGTTTTCGTTACAGGCAGGGTGACGTGCAGTACAGAGTTTTTGTCTATCACGTTTTTCACAGTCAACCCGCAGAGTTCTCCTCCTCTGCAGGCGCCATAAATTCCAATGATCAAAGCAACCTGCAAATGACACAGAAAATATTTATATCTCATTGATGTTTGTCGCCGCACCTTGTACCGTTAATGTTTTTTACCTTTATCGCTAGATATTTAGCGTCCGGAGCATCATGCAGAAATTGTTGGACTTGTTCCGATGTCAGAACTTGAGATTTTTTGCTCTGGAATCCAACACCTTGTTTTTTCAGGAAATAGTGTAGCTGCGAATACTTTGTAATATCGATGCTTTTTTTATTATCGATTGTTGTTTTTAACATCGAGTGTATCGCCCACAGAGATGAGGGTTTCATTTTCTTCGATAACTCCTCAAAATACGCTATCAGTACAGGTTCGGAAAATGACGTTGTACCTTGTTTTTTTTGCCACGCTAAAAACTTATCGTAAGCAGCTATATATTTGTCTTTAGACTTTTCAGGTAGCGCGTTATCAATCACACGTTTTACAGTTTCCTTAATATGCGGTGGTATAAATTGTCCGTCTGCACCACTGTTTGAGTCATCACTCGCGATCATTTTGTTTTTTCCGTTCGTTTTTTGTGTTTTGTGTACGCCGAAGGAACCACTGATCTCTTATTCTCTTCCGTGATTGATTATTGATCCCGATATTTTAGGTTATGTTCGTTGGCCGCTAGCGATTCAGTTGCCTATTTTTGCCGTCCAATGTCGCGGTTTCGAAGGCAATGTGACTGTCCTACGGTACCGACTAGGTTACACTACGGGCAAAAACCAGAAATAAAGAATTTATCTTCTGGTACAGCGGTCACACCAGGAGCAAGAACCATTAAATAAAGAATTTATCTCCTGGTACAGCGGTACACAGCGGTAGTAAAGACTTGTCGGTCGGTAAAACCGCAGTTTGCTCTCCGAAAACAGATGACTAAATCGGTCTTTCCGTGCATGTGTGGAAAAAAAGATATTGCAATTCTCATCGAAGCATTTTGAAGACAAAAGAAGGATCTATGTCGTGACGTAGGCCGATTTTGGAATTTCGTTTCAAATTTTCCAAAAAACGTTGTCGAAAGTAGGCATATTTTGCGACCTGCTACAGCGAAGACTAGACATTTATTGGAAAATCGGGCTACGTCACGACATAGATGCATCCTTTACCTTCAATTTGAGCCCAAAATCAATACAATCGTACATAAGACTAGCGAGAAAACTTGTATGAGCCGAGGCAGAAATCGCGATTTTTCCGCCCAGAGCAGCCAATCCCGAGCGCCTATCCCTACTGCGTCGTAGCCTCGGGAGTCGGTCCCAACCGTTATCCCCTCCACTTTCGCGCGGGAAGCCGAATTCTCCCGCGCTGGCTCACTAGGCAACGTCCTTAACTTGTACCGGTCAATATTCGTGCGATACAGCTGGTACCTACGGCAATATTTTTGTAAGATCTTTGTAAACTCAAGGTATTGGACTAATAATTTTGAATTTTTTCATGTGCCAAAACGGAGTTCTCAAAGTAAAAAGATGATATTGATTATCTCAAAAAAATATTGACGTACACAGGTATGACAAAAAACTTACAGTATTTTCAATATTATGTCACAATGAAAAATTCCTAAATGTACTAGTCTAGTTAGACAACAATTACGTTTTTTTTGCTCAGGAGTTTCCAATTTCTCTCATCCTGACTGACGTTCATGTACGAGTAGGGCTGTCGTTCATGTGATTCAACTTATGTTCTTGAAGTAGCCTACCCCAAAACGGTAACCGTGTGGTCCGCATATCAAATTTGATGAAATTTTATTTCGATTTTGTCACTAGGGGCCGTGCATAAATGACGTCACCATGAATTCTGCCTTTTTTGACCCCCCCCTCCCCCCCTGTCACGCCAAGTCACAAAGCTTGGACCCCCCCTCCCCAAGGTGACGTCACAAAATTTTCACATACCCCCCCTCGGACGGTCTTTTCAAATTTGAGACAGGGTTTTTTGACTGAATATTGAAGAAAAATTGAAATTTCGAGATGTGACGTCACATTTGCGTGTACCCCTCCCCATGTCACAAAACGTCACATTTTCGGTGACTCCCCCCCCCCTTGAGTGGTGACGTCATTTATGCACGGCCCCCTATCGAATAATATTATATTAGGTGTTTAGATCTTCACCAAATTAGAATGTTTGAAAATGAAATTTCATGAAATTTGATAACATGGTACAAGAATATACGAAATTATCGACGTACAATTTGACAAATTAATATATATAAAACCGAGATAAAATTGTGTAAAATTCGACAGCATTTTATAAGATCTGATAGAATTTTATCTGATACAAAACATACAAAAAACCTTTTTTTTCTGAGTCGAAAAATTGAGGTAACGATTTCTGTGTCTACGTTAAAATAACCTATCAATTAAATTTATGTATATCCTTGACTTTAACAATTTGAAATAATTACTTTATGTTTGCATCGAGAAAAGTTTTATTGTAAGTAACCACTGATTTCGTTTCGAATAAAAAATATCTGATGTATGAATTCTTTTTCTTCTATTATACACCCGCAGTAATATTCAATGAAATAAATTTTGATCCGTCAACGTAAGCGCACTACGTCATCGCACCGTGACTGCATGCTTGTAGCCCGCACGGCGTGACGTGTATTTGAGCGTCAATTGAGGACACACTGCCCCGCTCAGGTGCTTGCACGCCGTGCGGCAAAATCCGCACGCATGACTTCACTATGCGCGCATCGTGCGGGCATGATTGTTATCTGGGTATGTCTCCTCAACCGCAGGACCTAACCGGGTTGTCAAGCGCTCATTTGTTAGCTAGTCAGAAGCTCTATTAGCACAGAGCGAAAAAACCTCAACTTTGAACATCCACGATAGGTATATTTCTGGATGTTTATCTTATTTCATGTCGGTCCGAAGCCATATCTCCTCAATCACAGGACCTAACCGGGTCATCAATCGCTCATTTGTTAGCTAGTGAGAAGCTCTATTAACACAGAGCAGAAAAACCCCAACTTTTGATGTCAACAATAGGTATTTCTGGGTTTTTGTCAGATTTCATGTCCATTCGGACCCATATCTCATGAACCGCTGGACCAAAATTGGTCCGCAGGTAGGTCTTTGGATAGGAAATGGTTCACTCCAACACGTCGAGACAGTCACAACTCTGCCCAGATCCTGAGGATCCAAACGAAGATGCATCTTGATCTCTGGATCACCCAACCGATAGAAAATTTCACAGTTGCCTGGCGAGAGGCACCGCCAGAAAAGAACTTCAGAAAATATTCATCGCTCCGCATGGATTTGTAGTGGAACATTATCGAATCTAGTCATAGAAGAAGTGAATATAGGTTTCAATCGGCTGGACGATAATTGCAGAGTATAATGGGAACGAGAAAAAAAAAATGAAATTAAAAAAAAATTTGAACAAGAAAAAATTAATTAGGTTGGGTTAAATAAAGTCTCCATCGAATTGAAGATCCTGAAATTGCTCCAATACTGATTGGTGATCATGAAAATCCAAGACTCTGATAGAATCAGCTGGTCGATGGGATAAGCATGACTAGAACTCACATCGATACTTATCTGTAGTCAATAAACTGATCAACGGGTGAATATCGCTAAAAACTAAACGTTCACAATAAAAAATGGTGGAATACTGCATATTATTTGTAAAATTTCGCTTATAATCGATTTATCTGATCGCTATGAACCAAATGACGTGAACACTTATAAACCTTTTCCGTTGAATACGAGAGTGAGTGGGGAGTGCCTCATGCAAGAACACGTAGCTTATAGTGTAGCGTTCTTGCTACACTGCCTAAGGCTGATTTTTCTAAATGTTATAAAATATGTGGAAAATGTAAAAGGTATTCGTTTTGGTGACTCTATCGTTCGCTGTCTTATACATTCACATATTTGAATTTATCGGACGAGGCGAACCAAATTAATTAATTATTGGTACCCACCAAGGAGAGATACTTCCTCTATTCGAGCGTGCAAACCTTGGTGGGACCGAAAAAAACCTATAGAAAAATCAAATTTTTATTTTTAATTCTTCGAGTAAAAATTCCCTCGGCCCGGGTTTGAACCGGGACCTTCGCATTTGTACTGCGACGCCTTGTCCAATTAGACCACCGAGGGGCATGGTCGCGTTTCTGAAGGTATAAACTAGAAATATATACGACAGGATGAAGCTTTAGTCAATGTTTCATATTTTATGTCCCAATTAGTTTTAAGGTATCCGCTTTGCCCCGGTCTCCCCTATAAGTTGAATAAGCAAAGCTGCCGTAATTATTTTTTAATTGTTTCCCACTTCCTCTCCTGTTTGGAGGTTGGTAATAACACCTGAATCTCTGGAAGATATTGGTCCGGCCCCAGTCCTGGAATGAGTGACATGACCACCGCACCGCGGTCGAATATATGTTTCGCACCGCCATTACCTGGCTGCGAGAAGTAACGCCACCACGTAGCGATCATGGGTACTGACAAGGAGAGTAGGGACCTTCGATGTCACGGATCGGGTTCCTGTTTCACGTGGTGAAAGTTTAAAACCTCCGAATTAACGTCGTTTTCGATTTTTGATTGAATAGGCCTTGGTTGCTGAGATATCGCGATTTGAAAATTTGAGATTTTTGGGCGGAGTGGGGCTCGCGCGTGAAGTGGGTTAGGCGTGGACTTTGAAACCAAGGGCTGGCGTAGCCGACCCTGCAAGACGACGGATTGGAATGCTGTAGGTTCACGGTTTGCGTCTCCGTAGGGTAAACTGGAGAGGTTTGACCATACGAGAGGTTTGACCATATATGCGTTACGCTGCTATGACAGCCCAACAAATACTGTTATTTCCCTAATATAAAAGTTGGTTGTCACGATTATTTATCGCTGCTTCTCGCATATAATCGCTGCTTCTCGCATCTAATTGCTGGTTCTCGCATTTCCGTTAGCTCCTTTCCGCAATGCCGATTGGACGGCGGTGACGCCGCTCGGATCTGACTTCGCACCGTTCGGAGCTGTTGTGTTTGACAGGCGCGATTCGAAGCGATAACCTGTATCGCGAAATTTTGAAGAGGCGAACGAAATGTCAAGATTGTGAACGGCTGAATTGATTTTATTGCGCCGTTTGAAAAGCGTATAACCTGTAATCGCGAAGCTTTGAAGAGGCGAACGAAAGTTCAAGATTTCGAACAGCGGAATTGATTTCGATGAAAGGTATGTTTGAGGTACAATTTAATAGTCTTCACATAACCTTGATCGAGGAAAATTTGTGTTGTTCGCTTCGCTTCGTTTGTGGCAGAATATATGCAAAGGTAGATTTTCTATAAGTAACGGGTATACGGCAATAGTTATGTAAGTTTTGATCACATCCCAGGAATGATTAATCACTCACTGAAACAACCCATATCTTACTTTTGATATAGCGAATATTTGATCGAATTGATTCCTTGTATCCGACCAGGTGTTTCAGAAAATTCAGAAAAATGTTTCGAAGCAAGGACAACTACAGACAAAATTAAGAAGCAAATGAAAAATGTTGCGGTCTGGAGGCTAGGTGAATTGACGTGGACAGCCCCATATACTATACTGATTCTGTACCACGAACTTCGCCGTGCGACTGCTGCAAATGAACGTTGGTGATGCTCAGGAATACACAGTACGATTCTTCGGACTTTTATAATCAGGTTGATATTGAAAGAAAAATGAAATGTTTTAAGTGCGTCTATCAAAAAACGAAACTTTTTTTCGTTTTGAAGTACCTAAAAGATTCAAGATTGAACAATCTTGACAGGTTTCTTCAGCCATATCTTTGCCTTCGCCTTGCGCGACTCAAGTTAGGTCAGGTAGGTCAGTTCAATGGTTTCTTGATCATTCACAAAAAATCAGAAAAGACAGGTATGGAGATTACGTTTACTGGATGTTGGGAATCTAGAAAAACGCAGCTCCTATTCCTGATAAACGCCACCGTCCATTCGCGTTCAACTTTGCTCCTATCAGTCACCACACGGACCAGCACAGGCACCACAGGAAAAATCAATGACTATATGAATATTAGATATCGGAATCAGCGGTTTTCCGATGGTAAAGGTGAAGAAAAATAGTAGCTCTCATTCCGAAACGTTGCCAGCACATTATTTTTGCTCGGCTATTCTTGACATACGATTGAGAATCAAGATGTGAAGATTATCGGTCAGAATTTTGGAACTTACTTGAAATTAATAAATATTTGAATAGAAAATATAGAACAATCTGCCTACGTTTCTGTTGGCGAAAGTAATGAGGAATGGTTGTTTTGCAACAACAGAATTCTCGTGAACTTTTTAGAACTTATAAAAGGTTTGTAGTAAAGTTTGAAGTGCAAAGCAAAATAAGTATTTAAAAGTAAGGATCGGTTCAAAGAATCACCTGAAAGTCATAGAATTATTCCAGAGCTAAAAAGACAGCACGAAGAAGTTGGGATTGAAAGGAAAATGATGCGAGACTAGGAATGTGTCGCGTTGAGGTGAATAGCGACGTATTCAGTCATGCATTTGTCGCCTACAGTTCTGAGGTTCATCATTAAGTTATCATCTGAAGTCAAGATAATCGTCTAAAACTGTAGTCGGATCGTTTGCGCATGTCTGGAATATGAAGAATATAACGCGATTTCGTTTGCGCGTTTGCTCGTTTTCGAGAAAAAATGCGAATAAAATGGGGCAGCTGTATTTCAGCATCCGGTTTTTAAATACAATATACCTGCTATAAAAACGCGTGACAGAATTTCAGATACATAATTATCATGCCAATCGTTTGCGCGTCGTGTGCGCAAACAGCACCCACAATAATTGATCAGTAATCATTACCGCTGCCATTGAAAAATTAATAATTCAAAATCTACAAAGCTGGTACCAAAATTCATTAGTGCAGATGCGACGAGAGTGGTTCAATTCCGTCCGTTCCAGTTGCCAAGCAAGAGAATGCCGTGAAGATGATACCGAATCAAGGTGGATAGCTAAAATGTCGCGTAATTCTGATGACTTCAGTTCCTTCGGTTTCATTTAGGTTGATTAAGCAGCAAACAAGTAACATTTCAGAATCAGTAATTTCGGAATTTAACTTCTTGTCTGCCTAATCCTGAATGAAACTTACACACAATATTTTTCGTTGTATTTCAAGACAGAAGTGTAAGTTTCTACCGGGTTGATTAAGGATGTATAGGCTATACAATCTCAACCAAAAGTGAGTCTCGTCGTCAATATTGAGTACTTCGAGATGAGATGAAAATCGGAAAAAAATCAACCACAATCAAGATGATAAGAGTATTAATTTTCAATAATAATATTGCCCAAAAGTTATCAACAAATTGTTTAAACAAATCATTGTTCAACAAATTTCCTGGTGACGTTATTTTTTTTCATGTCAAATGAATTCGTTAATCTTTCTGAATACACATGAATTTTTTCAGAATTTTGTCACTTTTTTTAAATTTCCGTTTTCGAAAATTTCTAAAGGCTGTATTTACAAAACTATTAGTTCCACGCTCCGGAAACTTCGGAATTGTAATCTACATCGTTTCCACAATGACATATCCAAAATTCAGATTTTTTTTCCATTTTTCAAAATCGAAAACGGAAATTTAAAAAAAGTGACAAAATTCTGAAAAAATTCATGTGTATTCAGAAAGATCAACGAATTCATTTGACATGATAAAAAATAACGTCACTAGGAAATTTGTTAAACAATGATTTGTTTGACCAATTTGTTGATAACTTTTGGGCATTATTATTATTGAAAATTAATAATCTTATCATCTTGATCGTGGTTGATTTTTTCCGATTTTTATCTCATCTCGAAGTACTCAATATTGACGACGAGACTCACTTTTGGTTGAGATTGTATGGCCTATACATCCTTAAACAGACAAATGTAACATTCCAAAATGAATGATTTTGAAATGTAACTTTTTTTCTGCTGATTCAACCTAAATGAAACCGGACGAACTAAAGTCATCAGAATTATGCACCATTTTCGCTGGTCACCTAATTTCACTATCATTTTCACGGCTTTCTTTGCCTGGGAACTGGAAAGCACGGATATTGGATCGCTCTCGGCGCATGGGCAATACTGGATTTTGGTACCAGCTTCGCAGCTTTGGAATTTTTTTATTCAATGGTACAGATAATAATTACTGATAAATTGTTGTGGGTGCTGTTTGCGCAAAGAACGCGCAAACGATAGGCATGATAATCTATCCAAAATTCTGTTAATTACACTGTTGGAAAAATTTGACTTGAAAAAAATTTTCCAGCAGGTCCACTCTACATTTGTGTTATATTTACACATTTTGTAGTCGATATAACACAAATGCATACCATTTTAACATCAAATGTGTTGTTTTGACATTTTTTTTTTTTGTTTACTTGAACAATCAAAAGTGTCAAAATTAACATAAAATTTTGGGTGGACCTGCTCTGACATTTCATTTCTAGCAGTGTATTCGCATAGTATTGTATTCAGTAACCGGATGCTGAAATTCCGACCCACCATCTTATTTGAATTTTTTTCGATAACAAGTAAACGCTCAAATTAATTTGAATCAATCGTTCTTAAAATATAACGTAACATATTTTGAGGTAACTCCACAAAAATATTTTTACGGCACAGGCATTAAAAAGTCACTTTTTGACGCCTGTTTTTGTTCCGGCAAGTGGTACTTTATACCGCTAAGGTCAAAGTTGTGGTATAAAGTCTTTATTCCTCAACTTTGATGCGCAGTTCGAAGTGCGCATGTCAAATTTGCGGAATAAAGTCTTTTTACGGCACAGGCATTAAAAAGTCACTTTTTGACGCCTGTTTTCGTTCCGGCAAATGGCACTTTATACCGCTCCGTTCAAAGTTGCGGTATAAAGTCTTTATTCCGCAACTTTGATGCGCAGTTCGAAGTGCGCATGTCAAAGTTGCGGAATAAAGTCTTTATACCGCAGGTTACCCCCTCTCTATACGCAGTTCGTGCGGAACTCAACTGGCGACAAAGTGACTATTAATGCCTTTTCCGTAAAAAATATTGTATGGGGCGCGCGCAGAAAGTAACTGTTCGGCAAGGTTATGTTTTTCGTACGAGCCGTTGCTTCACAAGGCTCGCCTTCGGCTCGCCAGGTAAAACCAACGGCTCGTACGAAAAACATAACCTTGCCGAATAAACAGTTACTTTCGGCGCATGCCAAATAAATATCTATTATACCGCAGGTTACCCCCTCTCTACTATCCTTTACAGCAGCTCCTATACGCAGTTCGTGCGGAACTCAACTGGCGTCAAAGTGACTATTAATGCCTTTTCCGTAAAAAATATTGTATGGGGCGCGCGCAGAAAGTAACTGTTCAGCAAGGTTATGTTTTTAGTACTCGCCGTTGCTTTACAAGGCTCGCCTTCGGCCCGCCAGGTAAAACCAACGGCTCGTACGAAAAACATAACCTTGCCGAATAAACAGCTACTTTCTGCGCATGCCACATAAATATCTATTTTATGCTGATCCGTTCGGTGAGCAGATTCGTATTCAATCAAATACATTTCAATTGAACCTACACAGCTTATGATACACCGATTAAATTAGAATTGGTTGGTAAAGATTTACAAATATAGGTCAGCAATAGATACTTCTGTGGCATGCGCAGAAAGTAACTGTTTATTCGGCAAGGTTATAATGAGCTCCGCACGAACTGCGTATAGAGAGGGGGTAACCTGCGGTATAAAGACTTTATACCGCAACTTCAAACTTAGCGGTATAAAGTGCCACTTGCCGGAACGAAAACAGGCGTCAAAAAGTGACTTCTTGATGCCTGTGCCGTAAAAACTAATGTAAGAAAAGAAGCGCTGTAATAACGATCTGAAAGTTGGTTTCAGAAGCGCGCGAAGCGCGCTATTGTGAGCTAGTGATGTTAAATATCCATGACGTCGAATGAAACATAAGACATGTGACATAAGACATTCGGCACCTGTTTGAAAACCATAGAACAGACTGAGAGGTGTATAACTGAAACAGCGAGCAAAATTGTTATATTTGCAGTCCCTTCCTAAGTATATAAACCAGTTCCAGCAACGTTTCATTTAAATGTCTCCCCACATATTCACTCAGTGGACTGTCCTCTAAAAGATGGCCGGAGTGATAAATTCATAATATCGTCAAATTACATATTTTTCTGTTGGTGTTGCAAAAAAATTCTGTCAGGGAGGTTTGACTATAGCAATTTAGGTGCTAATATACATCCCAATAAAAAACTTCATCAAAGAAAACTGCGAAGCGTGCCAGGAGACGGGACAACTGAATAAATGCAAAAGCAGAGTGCTACGAAGTAAAATCTAAAAGTAGCAGTACGGGTGGTGGTTGGTGGTACGAGAGAAAAAAATGAAGCTAAATAAGGGACTGGTGAAATTTTATTTCATTTCATACATGAACGGTAAGGCCGATTTCGCTATCTATTTTCGGGGGCCAAAGAGCGGTTTTACCGACTGAGAAGTATCTACTCCCGCTGTGGGAGTGAAGACAGTGAATAAAGAATTTATCTGCCAGTTTGCTCCGCCGTACCGACCAAAAGACCGTGAATAAAGAATTTATACACCTCAGGGATATAAACGGCGGTTTATTGCCCTGTTCCAGCCGAAAAAACCGCTTTATTTCCCTTTGGTGTATAAAATATCGTATGCACCACAGGGCAAACGTTGTTTTCGACGAGTGCGAGGTTGTATTCCGAGGCGAATACCGCCCTAGGTGCATAATATACTATTATGTCCCTACGGAGATAAATTCTTCAATGTAGTTACGTGACATAACCTAAAATGTAAGCACTGATCTGCCCGCGAAATCGGCTTCCGTTCATGTATGGAATAAAATATCGTGTGCACCACGGTCGCATTAGACGTTTTCGCTCCCTCGGTGGATACCCCCCCTCGCCTTTGGCTCGGGTGGCAAACCCACGCTCGGGAGCGAAAACGTCCTTTGCTCCCTTGGTGCACAATATACTATTTCCTAATGCCTGCATTAGTTTCATGTAATATGATGAAAACTTACGGAACACTACACAGGCGAAAATATCTAAGATACGTGCTTTTTTATCCATGTAGTGAAACCTCCCATCACTCTGGTCAAACCTCCCCATGTATGCGAGGTTCGACCACATTCACACGCCTGGATCAAACAGGAAATAACTTTGTTTCTAATGCGTTCAAAATTATCAATTGATTCAGGTATATTCTGGATAGTATTTTCGAAAATAACGTACCATTGCGCATACCGGTCATTCGAATATGGAGATGAACGAGACGAAGCGAGAAAAAGGTGGTCGAACCTCCCCAGTCTCCCCTACTTTTTTTTTCTTCAATTTATTTTTCACACATTTTTTTCAATCTCTGATAAGACTTTGCATATGCAGGTAAATAAGACAATTCGAAAATATGTATTACCGGTTTTATTTGCATACATTATACACTACATGAACGTCATTACGCTATAATAATATAATAAAATGGTTATTCTAATAACGAAGGCACAATTATATCACAAAACAAACAATTACATAAAAAATATAATTGTTTAAAACATAATTAATGTAAACGAAGTTTACTTTCCTAATAAGATTCGCAAGGTTAAATGTGGTTGCGGTGGTATCGAGATCACCTTATGTTCGTGGTGTTGTAAGTCTTTGCGCTTCACTTGCTTCTATGATGGTTTCCACCCCCCAATTTGTCAACATACCAGTATTGGTCAAGAAGAATCAGAATGATTACGTGGCACAAAATTTTCATGTGTGTATTACATTAATTATTTTTTAAACAATTATATTTTTTATGTAATTTTATATTTTGTTATATAATTGTTCCTCCGTTATCAGAATAACCATTTCATCATATTATTATAGCGTAATGACGTACATGTAGTGTATAATGTATGAAAATGAAACTGGTAATACATATTTTTGAATTTTCTTATTTACCTGCATATGCAAAATCTTATCAGAGATTGAAAAAATGTATGAAAAATAAATTGAAGAAAAAAAATGTACGGAGACGCGAACCGTGAACCTTCAGCAGTCCAGTCCGTCGTCTCACCGGGTCAGCTACGCCAGCTCTTGGTTTAAGCGTCCACGCTTAACACACTTCACACGCGAGCCCCACTCCGCCCAAAAATCTCAAATGTTCAAATCACGATATCTCAGCAACCAAGGCCTGTTCAATCAAAAATAAAAAATGACGTTAATTCGGCGGTCTTAAACTATAATGTTCTATACTTTCACCACGTGAAACGGGAGCCCGATCCGCGACATCGAAGGTCCCTACTCTCCTTGTAAATGTGAACTGGGTGTGCACGAGCTGATCAGAAGCAAAAGTGTGCATAAAGAGGTCACGGCTCGAAGTGTCCGCGAAGTGTTCGCAACTGTGACAGAACATATCATAAAGCGTGCAGACACTTCCCGAACACCCCTCGAACATCTAGCACACTTCATTTTCGTGAGGGTTAGGATTTTGTCCCGAAAAACGCTATTGTGACATCGACCATTCATAAATGCGACTTATTCAACGCTCCTTAGTCACCCGGGGTCAAAGTGATCACACGAATGGCAGAGCTGTATGTTAAGGGGACCAGTACAGCTTGATCCAACGAATTCGACATACTTAAAAAATTATTTATATCTTGACCAAAGTTCATCACACATAAAAAAAATCATTATCCTAAAATCACTTGTCGTAAGGTTTCAGGCGCACGGTTGATCCGTTCATATCTCTTGACGTGTCACTTTGTTCGGAGATCAATTATTCATCGTCTGAACGAGGGAAATTGGGAAAAAATTCCTGTGGTAAGTTATGGTCAGTTGTCGAAATTGAGAGAAAGTCGGGTCACTCTTTCGCTGATAACTTGATCCAAATTTCTCCTTCCAATTTCCTTCAGTCATGTGATGAGGATCAATGTTCCGAAGAAAATGAAGCCTTGCTTCTCAAACCTTACGACACGTCTTCAGAAATATAATTTTGAGAAAAATGCTCCCGAAGGTTTCACTATAGAGACAATAAAAATATCGAAAAATGTTTCAAACAAAAGTTGTTAGTTACGAATTTTCGAATAAAATTACGTTTTTTACTTGAACAATTTTTTTTTCTCATCTTTTCAACTTTTGAACCAATATTTCTGACGTTCCATCTTCGGAAGGTTCCCGCACATTTGATGGTCCTTTTTTAGCCACAGCAGTCTCATTTTGTACTAGTCGTAGTTTTCGAATAGCGATTCGAGCCTCTCGAGTACTATCAGCTGCCTGTCGTTGAGCCTGTTTCGAGGCCTGTTTGACCCGTAGGTATACATCGTACCACGACTCATATTCTGCTCCAGTCTGTTTTCCTCTCCATCAATGCAAGCGTTGCGGTGAGAAGATAAAACCTCAATGTCGACTACCTGAAATACTCAGAGAGATTATATTCTTTGAAAATAAAGAGTTTGATGGTTTCTAGCCAAGTACTGTGGAAATTAGAGGGCAAGATATAGACAAAGCAGTTCGAAGCAGGGTTTCGAGGTGGAGCAATGAGTCGGAAGCGGCAGAATTGCTGGCTATGGAGTACCCAGTCATCTGTTCGCCGCAAGCTGTCGAAGTACTTTGGCTCTGTTTTTGACTGTTGCAGGGTGGTGAAAGATGTTTACTTTTTTCTGGCCGGCTTTTCGTGACATATTTCGGACTATTGTAACAATTTTCATCTTCTGGATGTAATTGATGAGATCTGTGAACAGACGGCTGAAACTTCTACCGCACACGTGCGTATACGCAATACTTACTTTGAGGTTAGTTGGTGGGATTCCACAAATAACCTCACACACACTGTCACTTGATGTTGATTCACGCAAATTACAGAGCTAGATATTCAGCACAATTGAATCGCCGATTCTTGAGGACTGAAAAATCTTGTTTCTGGTTTTATTGTATTCGAAGCGGGAACGTTGACACTGTCTCTGATAGCGTTCAGATAACAATGGCGGGTCATGAAACATGTGAGCGGGATGAAAACAAAGCGACGGGTAATGCGGTGGGTAAATTAGTTATCATCACGAAATCGTCGCTGATTTTTTTTTCAAAGAGATATGACGCTGAGACAGCATAATCATTTAAAAAAACGAAATTCTTTTTAATCTCAAGCTGTGCTGGTCTAAATATGATCGAATGAGAATGAAAAATGAAACTTGCAAGCTACAATCTTTAGAGTAAAACACTGAATTTTTTACGCATTGACACCCAGCAGATTTGTTGCAACCATTTTCACATTCGACCTTGAATGAAATACCGTGAGTTCCAGGGCAGAATGTTCAAACTACGGCTCTGAATTTTTTAAAGCCTGTCGGAACGATACGGTCAGTGCGGCACTTCGACACACATTACGTACGCCCCCTCACTAGGGTGGCCCTTATTTGGGGGTCGGTGGAATTTTGTCCGCGACGCCCCCCCAAATCAGTTCAAAATAAATAAATAAAAATCTGGGTAAAATTTTAGCTTTCTACCTCAATGGGAAAGGGTGCCTGTGAGCCCTGACTTTTCCCCATTCGAATAACATTCAAGTCTTTCCATCATATAACTAGTTCTTTCAGATCAGATGTTGGTTCTTTTGCACTACTGAAGCACATTTTTATGTAACGCAAGACCAGCTGAGAATAGCGCGCCCCGCGCGCTTCAGAAACCAAATTTCTGCGTTAGGCATTTTTCAATAATGTATCTTAAAAAATACCTAAAACTATCACCCTGAATTTTTTAGAGTCTCTCGGAACGATACGGTAAATGCTGCAGCCATTTGAATATATATAGCTGGGGTCAATGTAACCCTGTGTAACCAACGTGTTACAATTAAGGAGGAGTGTCGTTGAATGCATTAGTTCACGGATTGTTGGAAAATTGGTGTAGGTATGGGTTCCTTTGAACGAAATACAATTGAGGAAATAGTCATTTGAAATTTTTTGACCAGCCCGTTTACCAGAAAAAAAAAATGGGTGAAGTTAACTCCTTATACGTGGGTCCTTATGAAGTCACCATGCAAAATGGTACTCACGGCATTGAAATTGATAGTTATGGTTTTAGGAGCTTAACAAAAAACTATCTAACATAAGAAGCAAACATTTTGAAATGAGTTACCGAAGCTTGAGTCAGATTGACCAAAAGCCTTTCGGATGCTAAATCAAAATACAAGCCGGAGCGTCTGCTTGTCAGGTGTGCGGGGCACTACTAGCATCTAGTTGGGCATAGTGCGGCTGACGGGGAAGGCTGACAGCGGCCGACACCGAGCCCCTCTGTTCCCCGCAGCTAGGGCACTGACGAACCTCTTTAAGGGGACAGAACAAAATACAAATATTGTGATCAAGAAACCAATTCGCTCGTATGAAAATCAAGAACTGTAATGTTCTATACATTGAATACATTCCAATGTTTTTATTCAAAATTTCCGTTTGTTCTCAAGGGGACAGTCCATAAATTGATGTAATGCACTCAGGGGGAGGGGGTCTGCCAGAGCGTTCCGCTAATTATGCACAACGCGTTGCGTAAATTATGGACAGCCAGAAAATGATGTACAAATTTCGGTTATATGTACCTGAGACGTAGGAAAAAGTAAAAAAAGGTTGAGACAAATATTAAATAAAGTACAGGAAAAATTATTTTCGAATTTTTTGAAACGCAGGCTGTTCTACATATAATTTTTGTGTGTTTCTTCAGATCTTACTAAAGACGACCAATTTTTTTTCATCGAAAAAATCATGACTTAAAAATGGTTGATCCGAAAAATCTGGAAAACTACAAAACAATATTTTAGAGCTAGCACAACATCATGAATTATGGGTTAAATCGGCGACGGTAAGTTCTCAATAGTACTTAGGTGATTTGACGTAGACAGCCCCATATATCGGTGTATATCCAGCATAGGGAGTCAAGATAGCAGCAAGATGCGAGTCAAATACGTAAGATGGGAAAAGATGCTGCTTAACTGTGACAAACATTCCATCTTGCGCAAGATCTATCAATGATTTCCTTCGGCATCGAGTCTACGGATATGCAGTGTCAAGAGGAGAGTTGTGGCTGGTGGCTCGGCCGGCGCGAGGAAGGCACAGTAGCGGCGTAAGGCAATAAAAGTAAAATATGTTCGTCCTTTCACCCTTAACTGGCGCACAGACTCACCCACACAAGAGCACCCCAGGACCGCGGACGGTTCCAGTAATATATCGACTGTTATAACCTGTATCGCGGTACCCCGCGCATGGCGAGTTAGGGCCTCACTGCACACGGCTCAACACCTTTGTGTTCGGCATTCCTCGATACTCGTTTATTCCTGAACCCGCGGTAACGCTCCCTGCACGCTCACTGGTTACCAAGTATACCTGACACACCCTTTTAATGTAAGTAAGTAATTTCAGATCATCCTTCATCAACGATAGTAGATATCTTTGCAGCTAGCAACATTTTTAATGCTCTGTAGTGTGTATATATTATGTATATATATTGACCGACGCCACCTACCTACATAATCAAATTTGTTAAATTATATTTTGTGATATGCGATCCGAGTATCAGAACACTCTACGGCGTTGGGTGTAAACAATGAATTCCTATAACTGATATTCATTTTGATACTGTTTCTCGCACTATACTAGGTGTTTCAGAATCACGATTCGTCAATATTGAAATTGGAATTTATCGATTTTTTCAGAACACCTTTTTAGTTCAATTTCGACGGAGATGGATCGAAATTTTCATCACCATTCATTCCTAACATCATTCATTATTTGAAAATCTTTAGACTAATGTATATGATCAAATGTCTAGGATACATATATATTACAGCACAAGCAAGAAAAAATATCATAAATTTCACCATTTGTACAACACGTAACAATTCTTGTAATACCTGCATGGGAAGTTGGACTTTGTGTTTTGTAGGGAGTGCGCTGTGCACAAGGTGGCTGTTTGCCGATTGGTCCAGAAACCTCACGCTCTCATACATTACCGCTCGGTCCTTGCCCCGCTCGTGAATTGACGGGACTCCCGCACATTCTGCACAGGCGGGGAAGTCATTCTACCTATTATGAGCTTCACAAAAAATAGGACGTCCACCTCGTGCAGGTCGGCATTCCACTGGCGCACAGCACTAGTCTTCGACTTGTACCGCAACTTCGGGCATCACCAATTTCAGGCCCTCATATGACAATATACCGTCACTGTAGTAGAGTTTATTGAATATACATATACATGTATGTATTTGTTCGGGCTAGTCCCATATCTTTTATATAACACAAGCATGTTTTACGCGGTTTTTCGTGCCTGTTTTCGCTACCCAAAGGCGCAATTTTAGCGACAGCGGCAGTAGTCGGTGGTGGGGGGGTGACGGACGTAAAAGTGCCTCATGTCCTTGGACTTAAAAGTGCCCGCATACGTACTCCTAACTCAGCAGCAGTGGTACTAGCAGACAGATTAGTGCCCGAACACGTGATCTGCGCATGCTTATTAGCTTCCTACCCAAGCGTACTAGCATGAACCTAACCTCACTTGAAAAACCGCTAATCATACGCTTGTTATATAAAGTATCCTGTGCAACAAGGGGGCAAAGGTCTTTTGGCCTCGTGTATTTGCAATACTCGTCTTCACCTCGCGTATTTGGAACGCTTGTCTACGATTTGTATCGCAAACTTACGCCCGGCATGAAAAGACCCGAGTTGGCCTCCTAGTTACACAACATTATTCTACTCTCTTGAAGCTACTCGACCGTCGTCTCCGTGTATTGTTTCTAGTTCTCTTCGGTTTTATGTACCACGTGGGTCTTCTTGGTACTCTTTAGTAGTTATCTGTATGTGGATTGTGGGGCATTCCATGCCAATCGACCTGCCGCCGAACCTCACCATGTCCGATTTTGCTCTAAAATGAGGATAATGTCTATGGGGTCGGAAAATAACCACCTGATTTTTTTCTGATTTTTTTCACCGTAACTGTGAAGTTATTTCATTTCAGTACCAATTTATAACTCAGCATCCGTTAGTTCTACAGAAAAAAAATCATTCCAATAAAAATGTTCGCTTTGACTTGGAATTGATAAAAACTTTTTTCACTGGTTTTTTTATCCACTCAAAGTGCATGGTAGCATACAAATACTCTAGGCTCGCGATTTTGATAGCGATGAACACGTTCGATTTTATTGAAGTTTCAATCATAAATTCCTTGTGAAATTACAAAGATTTTGAGCTCCTGACAAATGTAGGGGGATGTCTATATATGTAGTTTAGGAGCTACAATTGAACGAATGTCGAGGTAACGTGAAATAATCTCGATTCGAAGCGAATCTACTGTATTTCAAGGCCGGCTATTGTAACTTCGTTACACAACTCAATAGTAATAAAATATTAATCTCTATATTTCTGAGTGATCATATAATTGCTTGAAATCTGCTATGTAGAAATTTACGTCAGGCACAGGCCAAGCCCTGTACGGGTTTGCCTGACCGCCTGATCAGGCTGCCATCAGGCTCTCCAATAGGGCCCTGAATAGTGAATGTAACGCAGCGTTCTAGAATCAGCTGATCCAGTTGTAGTGGTCAGGCCCTGGTAAGTCCGGACTATCAGGTTCTGATTATGTTTGTTGATCAGGCCCCGATCAAGCTTTCTGATCAATCCCTGATCAATCCCTGATCTTATTTGTGGATTTGTATTCGTATGTTGTGTTCAAATGTTACAAAAACTAGCCGGTTTCAGCCAAAAAGCTCATCGCTTTTTTGCGTAAGGCACGATCGCAGAGTGCTGGTTTGTTTTGAAATAGTGTTCAAATCCCCCAAAAATTTCAAAATTTTGATTCGTGATTAGAAGGCTGAATTCCAAAGCTCGCTATTATTTTCAAAATTGACAAAGATAGCAATCGCCATTTCTGAACCGGAAGTCGGATCGGGTCTAAAAAGAAATTTGCACATCTTCGGGGTAAAAAAAGTATCCAGTGCAAATTTCATCAAAATCGGTTCAGCGGTTTGGCTAAGCTCGTGTTTACAAGCAACTTCAACGATTTGACACCGAGGCGCAAGAGCCGGAAAAATCCTAAAAAATTCCCAAAATTTTGATTCGTGATCAGAAGACTGTATTCCAAAGCTCGCTGTTGTATCTTCAATATTGGCAAAGTTAGCAATCGCAATTTCTGAACCGGAAGTCGGATCAAGTACACAAACAAAATTGCACATCTGCAGGCTGAAAACAGTATCCAGTGCAAATTTCATCAAGATCGGTTCAGCGGTTTGGCTGAAACCGTGTTTACAAGAAATGGGCGGGTCACATACACAACTCTTGAAAATGTTCGAAAACGACTACCCAGGTGCCAAAACGTGCTCCCTACATGATTTTAGAATTTTTACTCGATCCGACGTTTTCAGCGATGGCGAATGTATAAGGCACTCCGTTTTTAACGATCGTGCC
This sequence comes from Euura lappo, assembly GCA_018257835.1. Taxonomy (NCBI): domain Eukaryota; kingdom Metazoa; phylum Arthropoda; class Insecta; order Hymenoptera; family Tenthredinidae; genus Euura; species Euura lappo. The sequence continues at coordinate 195,425 of JAEUYN010001134.1, forward strand.
TAATAATGATTAAATACAAATTTTATGGGTTGAGTGAGCTGAACCACTCATACTCGGCCGCATACCAACGTTAGAACGTAACTTCACTTCAGAAAAACTTCGCATTCTCTGGACCTAACCGGGTTTCGAGCTTAGACCTATCGGTCGCTCGAATTACTAATCGCACGCTCTACCTACTACGCCAAACTACTCATTAGATACTGGTAGATAGGCAAGAAGAGTTCTGGCTCATAGGCAAGGGGGGTCGTGGTAAGGGGGGCGGGGCTCGAGTTCTGGCTCTTCGGCAAGGGGCGGGGGAGTACCGATGAGGAGGCGGGGTTTCTGCCTGAAAGTGTTGCGTCATTATCGATGACGTCATCGTCCGGAAGGTTCTAAAAGGTTCTGGAACATCGATGACGTCATCGAGAAGGTAGATGACCTGACCTGGTGACACCTTAGCGGTAGCTTCTCTGCCGGAAGGGTCGATACCCTTACCCGATTGAGGGAAGATTTATGACATGACCCGGCAGACGCATGACGTCACCCGTCTGCAGGTTTCCGCAGGTTCTTAACCGTCGTGAGCGGCGTCTTTGTTTCCGGCGGGTCGGCGCTTGCGCGCCTCGAATTTCGGGTGATTGCGCTTGGTGTAATTGCATCTCAGTCGGATAATTCCGAGAGATTTCAAATGATTTCTGAAAGATTCTGCAACATCTCGGAAGATCTCTGAACATATCGAATGAATTTTCAAGAGGTCTCGAAAGATCTCGAAACATTTCGAAAGCTTTCAGACGATTTCTGATATTTAATATTATTCTAATTACAGATATCACTTTTTTTCAGGGATTGATGGAATGTTTAACATAGGTAAAGGCAAAACATACATGTTACTTAAATCATATTTGATTTTATTATTATTATTTCAATCATAGATGAAGATACAAAAAGCGTGTAAAATGATAATGAGTAAGATAATAAAATATATTCATATAGTTTCTACACAATTTTACACTGAGCACAGTTTTTAATCAGAGGGTTAGCTCCGTCGAACGTATACCATCGTAGTCCGATTGCCAGGTATGTAGTTGACATCTGCGGTACCCAGCGATGTCTTTGTCCGTTTTCATATTTTCAGGTAGCTTGTCCCACACCTCATCGATTTCGTTCGCAGCGTACATGATGATCCAATTTTTAGGCAAAAATGCTATATCTTCTTCTATCATTTTCGTTAAAGCTCCCATCGCGCAGAAGAGTCGGAGCGATTTTTCGAGAGACGACGAGCAGTATCTTTGATACCAAATTTTTAGTCTCTGTACGTTTTCAAAAGCGCAGTGATACTTGGGAATATGCATATGATAACCGTGATACCAGCAATGAGCAACTTCTGGTTCGCTCAATTTAGTACAGTCCAAATCTGCGAGGTCGATAACGGGCTTCGAGTAGTCAATCACGATTTCCACCCATTGCTTCTTCTCCTGACCTTTTACGTAAATCCGACTCGCCTTCTCGACAATTTTCTTCACAATTTTCTTCACGTCGTCGTATGACTCCACACCGACGTTCCAAGGCAGTTCATGATAATTACATATCAACCATGCGTTGATAGACTTGTATTTCGATCGTAAGACCTCCCAGGAACACGGCGGTTTGAAGAGAATGCATGAAAGACCTTGGTTACCTTCTCTGTCCGCTTGAATATTCATCGTCGCCAATTCTTTCGGTATGAATCAACGATACCTGATCGTTTGAACCCTTGCACATCCAATATCATGTCGACTCCTTGGAAGTCTTCTTCATTGATAAGGATGGAGGTAGCACAGAGATCCTTCGGTGAGTATTCGATGCAGGGTTCTCCAACATCTTGCTCATCAGATCGATTCACCGTTGACCGGAGGTTCTTCGACAGGAATTCGCAGTAAAATCGATCGAAATAATAGAGTAGGGCGTTCATAATCGTCACCATCGCGCTGGTTGATTGTAGAGCTGCCAGAAGTCGACTGAGCGATCATTGTGGTGACCAGCTCTTATAAAAACTTGCGAAAGACGTTACAGAATTCATTCTTGTCTGTATTAGGGTAGACGATACTTCCCATAACTTTCTGTAATGAATACTCTTCGTAAACATTTAATTCCAAGTAGAACGATAATCAGAAGAACGTTTGATGAATTCAATTTAAATATCAAAGGAAATATAATACGATAATGTTAAACATCATAATTACGAAGTGGGTATCACGATAAAGAAATTATTTAGAGTTCAAGACGTAAATGCTTTCGAATTCTTGACGAGATATCGAAGAGTTTGATCATTACGCTCTGAGCTTTCGCTTCGTGTACCACTGTGAAGACATTCGTCTCCAGTCCGGGTCATTTTTTTTTTAAATCATACGGCGGTTGAAAGGTGTTCGCAATTAGTAGTGCTTGATCGTGAACAAGAATAAAGTAAGTATAGCTTTACCATTTACTACGTAT